>JAOEHY010001450.1:0-20901 GCA_025447955.1 Psilopsiagon aurifrons
GGTTTGGTTGATATGCTGGAGGGAAGGAATGCCATCCAGAGGGACCTTGACACGCTTGTGAGGTGGGCTGATGCCAAGCTGTTGAAGTTTAATCATGCCAAGCACAAGGTCCTACCCCTGGGTCAGAGTAATGCCAGGCACAGCTACAGGTTGGGCAGAGAAGAGATTCAGAGCAGCCCCACAGAGAAGGACTTGGGTTGCTGGTCAGTGAGAAACTGAACATGAACACGCAGTGTGAGCTTGCATCCCAGAAAGCCAACCATAACGTGGGCTGCATCAAAAGGAGCATGACAAGCAGGTCGAAGGAGGTGATCCTGCCCCTCTACTCTGCTCTCGTGAGACCTCACTTGGAGTATTGTGTAAAGTTCTGGTGTCCTCAACATAAAAAGGACATGGAACCGTTGGAGCAAGTCCAGAGGAGGGCCACAAGTATGATCAGGGGACTGGAGCACCTCCCGTATGAAGATAGGATGAGAAAGTTGGGTCTGTTCAGGCTGGAGAAGAGAAGGCTGAGTGGAGGCCACATAGCAGCCTTACAGTAGCTAATGCGCGGGGTACAGGGATGCTGGGGATGGGCTCTTCATTAGGGACTGTAGTGATAGGACAAAGGGTAACAGGTTCAAACTTAAACAGGGGAAGTTTAGATTGGATATAAGGAAGAAGTTCTTTACTGTAAGGGCACTGGAATGAGTTGCCCAGGGAAGCTGTGAATGCTCCATCGCTGGTGGCCTTCAAGGCCAGGCTGGACAGAGCCTTGGGTGACATGGTTTAGTGGGAGATGTCCCTGCCCATGGTGGGAGGATTGGAACTAGATGATCTTAAGGTCCTTTCCAACACTAACTATTCTATGGTTCTATGATTCCATTAAGTGAAATGGGATACAATCCATTCAGCAAAGGATCAGACAATAGCAGTGCAGGGAAGAAACCAGGTTTGGCTCACTGGGAGTGGCAAAATCAATTAGTGATTTCCACAGCATTCATTAAGTTTCATTAAATTAATTCCACACACACACACACACACACACACACTGAGTGCTTGCACGCCAACATTATTTGAAGTTTGTAAGTAATTCAAAACACAATTGGGAAATCTCCTAATGAGTCCTCATGTGTCACAGTGGGATGGATACTCTCTGCTCATCTCCAGCCTGCAGTGACTGCCAGCAGCAAGTCTCAAAGGGACATGGAACAGCTGAGGAAGGGGGTGGACAGGCTGCCTCTTTTACAGTATGTCAGACAATGTTAAAGCACTTCTCAAAAGGAAATTGGATGGATCAGAGCTGTAGCCATACAAACATTGCTATGAATGCTAACTTCGGCATGTGGAGATTCTTTCAAATGCAACCTGAAAAATTATGTAGGTCCCAGTGAGCTGTCAAGAGTTTAATACAGGAAATGCTATTTTTAAAGATGAAATACTATCAGAAAAACAAAACAAAACAAACAATCCCCCAGAAAACAAAAAACAAAAAACAAAAACAAAAACAGAACATTACTCCTCATGCAGAAAGTCAATACCTGCTTAAAACAAAGGGTCCTCTTTCCCCTCTTCCTGGAGCACAACCAGCAGTAGCCAGATACAAAAGAGCAAAAGCAAACAGAGAAATACAATCCAGCACCACTCAACATGGAAAAAGTGATGGCCCTTTAAAGTGGGGCATCAAGGGGAAAACAGTCCCAGTGAAAACCTATGGTAGAAGACTGCTGTAGATCCTGTTTCCTAATAAAGGCAACAGAAATACAAGCACTAGGGTCTTTGATAAGGCTTGGTAGGGACATTAAACTTTTCTCCTCTTCTGCTTCAGCTTGTTAACCACAACTGCCTTTTATAGAAACCCATTCCTTTGTCTAAACCTAAGCCAGAACCAAATACAGGTTAGACTTGAAAGCCCAATCCACTCTGTTCCTCCAAAGACAAAAAGCAAACAGAATCATTGTATGTTTATTACGTACTGATTTGTCACCCACCAATCAGGATCATTGGCCGGTTTTTCATTCGGGAAATGTTAAACATGCCTAGAAATAAAACAAGGAACACATAAAAATCCTAGCTTTTTAGGTTTGAAGTCATGCATCTGGTTTATATATTTTGTTTTCTGCTCTTCACAGTGCAACCTGCATGCTAGGAAAATCAAAGCTCAGTAAAGACTGAGGAAGCTGGAGGAAGGGAAATCCAGCATGGTTATTATTTAAAACTAAAGCTGCCACAGCGTCCGAGCATCGAGCTGCTATGGCTCTATCACACTGTAGAACCCTTTCCCAGAAAGCTTTCCATAATCTGAATTATAGTCTCCCTACTGCAGAATCCAGACAATTTGAGAATCTCTTGTTTCTTAGCAATAGCATTTAACTGTATTACTTCTATGGATAAGCTGTTAACAGTGCTCCATTTCAGAGCTGTCCAATCACAGAAAGCCCCAGGGACAACACTGGGATTAACACAAATTGGAAGATGACAGACAATGCCAGGTAAATGCTGCTGATGGCAAAATGCCTTTACTAAAGGGGAAAAAACACTCTTCTCCCCTAATCAGAAAGTCAGAAATGAATGGCCTGAAAGTAAAGGAACCAATCCTTCTACCCCTTCCCTTATTTTTACACGGCACTATTTATCTTCCCCAACCAAAAAATTTTGAAGTAAGTCTACGCTCAGATTTAAAAATTCCCTTTACATTAGTTTTACACATCATGCAACAAGGGCAAAACCAACTGTTAGTAAACTGGCAGAATCTGCAAGAGAACAAAAGGGCCGAAGTGTATTTTTAGTATAATCATACAGCCAGTTCATATATGAGGTCAGCATTCCCAGCTGCTGCCAGATTACAAAAATATGGTTAAGTACAGATGTGACTGAAATACAGCTGCTATGAATATAAATTCAGAAAAGACTAATCTAACCTGAGGATATGACTGCATCACCATGATCTTATGTCATGATCATATGCAGAGCAATAGATAGGTGGTTACGAATTTCTACACACTCAAAAGGGATTTGTCATTTAATGCAGTAGTTGAACCGACAGCTCAATTTCATTTGGGTACTCATTTTACAGCAAACTAATTTTGAGAAAAAGGGATCCAGCAAAACTCCATCAATTTTTACTTAGTTTTACACTTTGCTGCTGTTGTGAGCAGTGGTATTTGCATCTCTTTAAAGACAAGTCAGTCCAAAAGACTTGTAGATGGTCCAGATTCTAGGTCATGTGGAAAATTAGAAGACTCAAAACTAACAGTCAGACTCTGGAGTACTTGCAGGACTGGTATGTTACCATCTTTCTACCAGACAATACTCTTATCAGATGTGAAAATATTTTCCTTAAATAATGCAGCTTCATTCAAGAAGCTTTCCTTTCCTTCTTTCTCCTGGCAAGTCAATGCATTCCGCAGCAGTACCAGGATGTTGCTTTCTCTAGTCATTGCTGTTATTTCTCAGGTACAACAAACATACCAGCATGCTGTTTCTTCTTCCTGCCCACTGCTGCTCCAATGACTTGAACCAACTCTTCTTCTGAGGCATCTGACCGTAGGTAATCTCTCAAGGACACTTCTGAATTCCCGAAAAGGCACACCTACAGCCAACCCAAACAAACAAAGAGGGGAAATGAGAATAAAGTAAATAGCTTCTACAAGTATTTCATGCTAAACTCAGAGTAAAGAGGTTTGAACAGACCCATGCTACTGAAGAAAAAGAATACTTACAGAGATTTTTTTTCTTTATCTTTCTTTATGTACACACATAAACAACCTGGGATGTTTATGTAATGCAAGCTCACTGGGCCTTCAGGCTGCCTTGGTCACCTGACATTAGACAGCAGCACAGCTGTTGTCAATATCAGGTGACAACATGCAAATGCCAGTTTTTAATTGAAAACTTCATTTTTCCCCCAGAAACTGCCAGCTTCAACGTGGCAAGAAATAGTTATTCCTCTTCCCTTTCCTACAGCCGCTCCACAAATGTAAGGGCTGCTTTTGAATGAGAACAGTTTCAAGAAGATGTTTGGTGAAACATGACAGGATCCTTGTGGAACACAAAAGCCAGCCCTCACAGCTGCTTGGATTCTTTTTTTAGTGGGAAATCATCTGCTTGTCACATGTTTAAGACGATTTTGAATCAAAGATTAAAATAAATGTTTATATTTACTGGGCTTGCAACCATGTTTTACAAGTGACTTCAACTATGGTAGCAAAACAGAGAAACCAAAAAACAGTGATGTAACATCTCCCTAACAGCCCAACAAGCTTGAACAAGAATACATACAGGATTACCAGCTAACTCCTGTTTATAATTAAGTATCTTTCCATCCTACTTTACAACCCAGCTACTTCGGAGGGAAGAATTTCAACATTACTTTTGCCACATGAAAGCAAAGAGAATCCTTTTTCACTACCAACTTTTAGGTTCCCATCTGCTGTTATTCTCAGCCGATTGCAGGATCCGCAGAAGTGCTCTGACATGGACGTGATAAAGCTGATTTGGCCCTGGAAATGTGGCACTTTATAACTCTACAGAAATACAGAGGAGGAAAAGAAAAAAAAAAAGTCAAACAGCTACTCCTCATTTTTAATGCTGCACTTATCCAAAGACCAGAAGATGTTTTAACACAGATTTTCTTCAGTTCTAAGGTTACAGAAAAATAAGAAATAAAGCAAAGTCAGCTTTGTTAGGAGTTCCTGCTTATTCTTTTTCTGGAAATTCACAAGCTTGTTAAATGTTTGCTCTTATCAAATGACTGGTGATGCCAGTACTAAGGCAATCACAAGCCATAGATTCATGTAGGCCAGAAACTCCCCATGTGACACTACACACTCTAAAGCAGTACTGTTATTTCATTGAACAACTGTTTCATCAGGCTTGTTGATGGGCAGACAGTTTCAACAATTGTAAATACAGGATACAGGCCTTACATTCTTTATATCTGACTGAGGCATGCAATAAACACATTGTATTTCTAAAGGTAAAGACTGTGATGAGTTAAATCACATGCAGGCAGCTTAACCAAAATCCTACAGTTACCACACTGAGTATTTTTATTTTGCTTGTCAAACATAAACACTAAATTTGGGAGAATTTGGGGATTAAGGGGAGGGAAAGAATGGAGACACATTTCACATAATCTTTATCTAACCCCCACCTTGGCTGTGCTGGAAGTTTCACAGGACAACTTCTCCAATTCAGGCCACTGCTTTTTAACTGTATCAAGCATTTCTTTGTAGCTCACCATCTTCTTGAAATTCCATTTATTGCCTAGAATTAACAAAACCAGCATAACTTTAAATTGTGGTATATATTTTTTTAGTTAACAGAGAACCACATTTACATTCTCCACAAATCTCAGTTTTCCCTGTAGGTGTCCCAGCCCCCACTAATCCTGCCACCAGTCCTTCTCCAGCTTATCCCAGGAAGACAGGTAAGCTGCAAAAGATACAACATAAAACTTAAAGCAATTCCTAATTCCCCAAAAGAGCTCATCAAAACTTCAAGAGACAGGTCAACAGGGTGAATAACCACCAACTAGATTCACCTGTGTCCAAGGCACACCCCTGCCATGAAGAATCTCAAAGCAGGACTGCTTACCATCAAAAGGCATGTATTCTATGAACCGCACATCAAGGGGCAGATCCTTTGTGAAATCCACAAAGTCCAGCAGTTCATCTTCATTGAAGCCTCGCATCACCACACAGTTTACCTGCAGAAAAAGCAAACACCTGAAATTAGTGAGCAGAGAATGACTTTCTTCTCTCTTAACACAAGGTTTCACAGTCCCTGTGGAAGGTAACATAGAAAGAACTTCTGGGGGCTTTTTTTTGCAAGCAGGAATGATGAGAGAATTCGTGAGGATTGGAATGATATAGATGATAATTTCTGCCAAGCTTGCCTTTAAGTTTTTGCATCCAGCAACATTAAAGTTTCTAGTTTTCTGTTTAGCAAGGTGACTAAAAAGAGCTAGGCAACAAAGGCATCATCTTACTCATCTAGCGTATGGCAGTATTTACTGTCTAATATGACAATTTCACTCCCCATTCTTATGTTGTACAGCTTCTGCAAAAGCACTGGCAGGGGACCTTCTGTTTATGAACACAGGCACTGTTTATGACATAGGCAAATTCCTCAGATGCATAAGTGTTCACAGTGCACTCCATAATCATAGGCTTCAAGACTGGTTCTGCCTTTCTCCAAAACAGGTTGAAACTGAGTTTTCTGCATATTCCTCATAAACAATGTTTACACTGGAGACTTTGCTTTATCTGTAGAAAAAAATAGCTATGCAGTTGCTGAAACACTTCCTGGTGGTAAGGCAGATTTGTATGTTTGAGCATCATGATTCTTAAGATCTTTCAGGAAAGCCTAAAACCTAGTTTAATTTCAACTGTTTTTCATAGCTCTATAGCGTAAACCACTCACACATAATAGATCTTCCCAAATACTTGAAAAACTGAAGGGAACCACAGCTGCAGACCCTCAAGCAGCTGAGTCATGGTGAAGTTTCATGTTATTGGTTTACCTGTACCCCAAAGAAGGACTCCCTTTCCCTCTCCCTGACACTGGCACTCATCAGAGTCTGCTCTAAGCAGTAAGGAGAAAAGCCAAGAGAAAACTGATGTCTTTTCTGCAGGGTAGTTTTCTACCTGTTAACTAACTCCCCTGGCCAAGTTCACAGCTGGGTAAGACAAGTGGCCTCAGCTGTGCAATGAGATTATATGTATTTCTCTCGTTGCCTCTGAACACAATCTTCAATTGACTACAGTTCTTTTCAGTTTTAGTAAAAATTATTTATGGAAGAGAATAATAAATTCCTCATCAGGTGAACTGTGTCTTTTAATCACAATTATGGTAAAACACAACAGTTTCAGAATAAATGAACACTGGCTTTACCTTAACAGGACGGTAACCAAGTTCAGTGGCTTTGTGGATTCCTTCCATTACCTTGTGAAAGCCTAAGATATAAAAAGAATAAAAATTATTTCTCCTGTTCAAACACAGAATGCAAAAGGAGGTTATTTATTAAGTACAAGACAAAAAAAGAAATTAACCCCAATCTGATTCAGCAAACAGGGCTGCGAGAACAGCTGCAAGTAAAGAGTCTTAAACTACACCAGTAGCCCCCCTCAAAATACCCAGCCTCACCCTAGCATTTAGTGTGGCCTACACTTGTCAGCTCCTCCCGGGTACAGAGAGATAGACAGTTAATTTAGGGCAAGTATCTTTACCCATACACATTCCTCTTAAATTTGGAAGAAAAATAAAGTAACAATGCAATTCTGGAATTCCAGAAACCTTTAGGAAAGCACCTTAATCAAACCACACCTTCTGTAAATTTTACACAAAGTTAAGACCTTTCATCAAGATATCAGTTTTAGACTTGACATATTATTCCTTCTCTGCCATTCTCCACAGCTGGCAGAGAAACAATGTGACAGCAACAAAAATGAGACAGCAAGTTACCGAGCTCTGGGAATGCATTTCTGGTGAGTAGGTGTGCTCAAATACTATCACCATGTTTGTGAATGAGTCTCCTATACTGTCAGGTACTAGCCTTAAGCTCCCATCCTGTTCTGCACACTAAACTCAGGTATGAGAAACCAAACACTGTATCAGACAGAGCTCCTTCTTCCAAAGCTGTAGTCTTCAACAGCATATGCTTTACACATAGTACCAAAAGGGCAATATTTTCCAAAAGTCCGTATGCTCTTTACCAAAGATAAGAAATCAATCATATTCCATGCATATTTAGTATTAGATGTGTTCAAAATCAGAAACTAAAGGAAAGACACAAAAATTTCACTTAACTGCCTTGTGGCTGGTAAAGGCATTATTACGCATGGACACCAGAAAACAGAAGAAACAGTTTTATGAGCCAGTCCTGATACTAGTCCTAGCTGCAAAAAGAGAAGTGGAGAGCAAGGAGAAGACAGTGAAGTAACTCCTGAAAGCAACTGTCTGAAGTTACGACTTGTCACCCTTCTCCTTCACCACATACTTGTTTTGCATGTGCCCAGGAAGTCTGCAGCACCGGTGGTATATTTCAGCAAGCTTGCAGGCTGAACGTGGCAAGAGATAATGACACACTGCTGTAAGCACATCCTAGAGCCAAAAATGGAATCAAAAAGCTCTGCAATAGCTCAGAAAACCTTTAGTACGACTTCAGGATTGCAAAAATGTGAAACTTAACTAAAAAGGCCAGGAAGCAACCACTAGCAAGCAAAAGAACAAACCCTCTGCATGTTTGAATAGAACCAGAGTCATTAAGGTTGGAAGACCTTTAAAATCATTGAGTCCAACTGTTAACCGAAAACACTCACATGGCTGGGCTCAGCTCACTGTGAAGGTACGGAACAGGATTACAGCTTGCAATGCATCTAACTCAAGTGCTGTTCCCAGTTCTTCCTCTTACCTCCTGCCACGCTAGCACAAGAGTGTGGTTTAGAACAGCAATCAAAAATCACTACAAAGTAAGCTGTTCTGATTAACAACTATGAGTTATTTCTACCAAAGGAATTTTGGGGCAGGGGTATATTTAAAATAAAGATTTGTTACAGTAAAAAAAAAATGGAAATCTGTAACTGTATTTCCTATTTTGACATTAATAGTCTTCTGTTCTTTTTTTATGGAAAGCTGTTAGTTTATTTCTATTGTCATATTTATTGAAACACCCTCTCTAGATTGAAGTCCTTGTGTGGTAATGGAATAACAAAAAAAATAAACACAATGTTTCAAAACATTACAGCAGAAATTAATACTAGATGTCATTGTGTCAGCAAGTATGGTCAAGGGTCAGAACTTCTTTAAGTTTTTGTTTGATATTTAAAACTGACAACTTCTTTTCCACCTAATGAAATATTTAAATACTTGCATCAGTTTAGGTTTCTTCTGAAATCATAACTTTAGCCAACTTTAAAGCACTGATAACCTTAGACACTTCCAGACCAACCCTATGTGGGACACTCCCCAGCATTCAATCTTTACAAGAAGAAAGACAATGTTTAATGATTTAATTACAGTACAATATTACCTGATTTCCCTTGTAGTGAACAAAAAGAAGGAACAGGCTATGAAAACAAGTTAGACTGGCTACCTACGAGAAAGTACTTTTAATTTGTTCATCCCATAGAATGCGGTAGATAAACAGGGAGAAGCAGAAATACTATGGTCCTCTAATTGCTTTCATACATCAGTGAAAGCACTGATCACCTCATAGTCAGACCCTCTATCCCAATCACTTGGGAATAAAAGCAGATGTACTGCAGGTCACCTGCATCAGACACAAAATTCCCGCTTTCTGGAAGCTCATTCTAGGGTTTTAAGAGAGGAGCAGAAAAATTCATTCCAAGCTTCTTGTGCTCCTGGTTAGCTCCATAACCAGATGCCACCTGTACTTTCCACAGAATTTACCAGCCTGTGGGACTCTGAGATCAAGAATCCTTCACACCTTAACAGAGCTATATCTTGTCACCTCTAGAGTTGCTCAATAGACAGGATAGCACAGTAGGGCAGGCACTTTATTCTCTGCACATTCCATACTTGGAAATCTCCTATTACATGAAAAACCCTCAAGCAGAGTTAAAAAAAAAGAAAATAAAATTATATCATTTCAGCCCTTAATAAGGGAAAAATCCCAACTCAGTCTTATTATTTTTAACTTGGGAAAAAAACAAACAAAAAAATAATCTATGATTTGGAGACTTTATTCTCCTCCTCAAAAACAGTGAATCATAGAAACTTGTCTGTTCATTCTCTACGCTATTCAGCTGAGCAATTTCTCTCTTTGTGGTAAAACCTTTTTTTTCTTTTCTTCAAAGGGGGAAGAGGGGAAGAGAACGTTTATAAAAATAAAAATTACCCCCATCCCCCCAAAACTTGCAGCTTACTTTTAAGCAGCACATCCCTAACAGCTTCCAATCAGATATGAAGAACTGTGGCCATATAACTCAGGAAGCTGAAGGATCAGGTTTGTCCCTTCAGTAGCAAAGGAAGGGCTTTTTCTCAGTGAATGTCACAAACCAGGTAATATTCAAATGCAGAGAACAGTAGGAAAGAGCACAGTCCACACCTGCTTGTGATTACATACTCTCTGGAAGCCAACAGTGCTAACCCGAGCCTACACTGGAATGATAATGCTCCAGTCAGATTTATGAAAGGAACAGATTCTGGCACCATGATGTAAAAATCTGAAGAAGTGCTCTTAGTGAGACTGTAGACAAGGACACCTTTCTGCACCTGTCAGCAGAACTTGATAGTGATTCAAACGTTGACATTACTTCTCACAGCACCCCAGATTTCTACAGCCCTTTCTCTACAGTTATCTTACGTTGTTGCACCATCTACTGGCTATGTGAAGGTTTTGTCTGAACTAGAAGTTCACAGAGTGCCAAAGTTACATTACTGTACAGAAATAGAATGACACAAGATCAAATCTGCTTTAGGTTTGAAGGAAGCCCAACCGCGAAGCTGAACTTCATAACGGACTTTGATTCATTTAAACAAGAATCTGTAACACTGGGCAAACCCAAGCATTTTTGAGATTTTGCTTGGAACTGCTACTCACTTGGATGGAAGTTACAAAGCCAATAGTCCCCCTTCAGTGACCTCAGGCATGGTTTATGTTTATTCCCATTAAAAAGTTACAGAAGTAGGGAACATCACTAATCAAAAGGGACACCACCGCTAGTATGCCCAAATACAGCTTCCAGAAACTGCCACTATCTGCAATAAGTTCTCTTCTTGGGGCATCTTAGTTCCTGGCTGCTATAGCAGGAACATCTGTTTCTTAATAGTATTAAATAGCAGCAGCACATGAGACAAACAAGAGATTTGGAAAGTTCTCTTATGTCCATGACTAACCGGTAATCAGCCATTTACTGTCAACTATAGTCACAGCCCCACCAACTGTGCTGAGATGAGCATCTTCTACTCTATCAGCTTCAACTAAAGGCTCTCTACCTGCCTAAAGGCTGTAGAAAGAAGGAAGAAGAGTCACTATCAATTAAGCTAGTACAGACTACATTTTCCAGCCTTGGAAGAATAGCAATTCACTCCCCTACCAAAGTAACCAAGTTGAACAACATGCCGAACAACTCTTGACACTACTGCAAGTGTGAACACAGTTGCATTAGAAGCTCAGCTTGTACCTTTTCTCCGGACAATGAACTCAAATTTAGCTGGGACCAAAGTATCTAGGCTAATGTTAATGGCATTCAGTCCTGCCTCCTTCAGTCGGGGCAGCAATTTGGTTAAGTTCATCCCGTTAGTTGTGACAGCAACGGTTTTCAGACCTTCTAACTTGCACAGTTGACCTAGGAAAATAAAAGTAAATAGAACATTTTAAAAGAAGTAATTCAACTATAAGTTACACAGAAAACCCAAAAGGAGATTTCTGAAAAAGACGAGTATCATTGAGGGTGTGAGGAAAACATGGACACTTTAGTGCTTCAGCCTCCTTCCAGTTGTATGGGTTTAAGAGAATCATTTTAGCATAAATCCATTTCAGAAGGTATGAAAGACAGTAGGTTTTTGCAAGCAAAATCAGTTATAAAAAACACTGAATATGCATGCTGATTCTGTTCTCCATTTCTTACAGTAAATAGCTATTTTATTGCTGGAAGAAAGCCTCTGATTTTGTTTAGTTTTCCTCAATCTAGCTTTGCAAACTGAATTCTGCATTTTGCAATAATAATTAGCAGCAAGCCACACCTTTTACATCTGACACCTGAACTTTTATCCTACTATACTTTACCAATAACCAGTTCTAACCCAGAGGTAGCTACCAGCAGTTGTGACTCTCAGCTGCTGAAAGAAATGCCACATATACTCCTAACAGAAAAAGGTCAACAAACTAGACCATTACAGAGAATCCAAGGCAACAGCTTCCAAGGGACAAAACACTTGCACTTGACAACTGACCTATTTCCATTACCCGCAGTAGTAGCCCAGCCAACTGAAGTGTGCTTATGCAAGACAGTAAAAAATGGCCAATGAAAGAAAACCACATAAGAAACAGTTACTATCATGTGATTAACATTAAGAAAATAGCTGCCTTCTCATAAGCCAAATGCAGAAACCCTCAGCATACTAGTTCTCCAGAGCGCACGCTTTCAAACCTCCAGTTATCAGTACAATAAAAAATAGGAGAAACCCATCACAAAACACTTGCAGAAACAGAACTGAGGCAAAGTAATTTGCTTATTTTCCCTTCCTCCCTTCTCTCATAGCCTCCACCCTAATCAGTAGAGAAACATTTGAAGAACCCTTACTCTTGAGGCAGCTTTAATTACAGCACAAATATTTCCTAGTCCCTTCTCTCCTCCCTATTCTACCTCTATTTGTTCATGTTGATAAGAGTTTTACTTCTGCTTTATCTCATTTCCCAGCTATTCTCAAAATATTTGCCCTAAGATAGGCAAAAAAACCTCTAGAATGAGACAAGCTGGGTCACACCAAAGATGCTGAAATTTAAAGCAGCTTCATTTTGCAACATGATTAAGAGCCCTGTGAAGACATTTGGAACCTGTAGTTGTAACAGAAGAGTAATAATCTCTTAGAGGATGAGTGCTACTGCCACAAGTTTGCCGAAGATTATTTAACACTAGCTACCACTAGCAACCTACCCTTTGTGAAAGCACAAAATATACATTGTGGTCAGAGGGCAGCATAGAACACCACTGCTTTTATTTACAGCCCCAGAATGCACAAAATGCTTAACCTCCTAACAACACAGGCAAAAAAAAGACTAGTTGCCATACAGGTGTCATTACTAGAAATACAAAATACATAAAGGCATTGAGTAAAACCAAAGTCATGCTGCAGCCTAAAATAGGAAAAGTAAAAAAAGTAGCACTAAAATCGGAAAAATAAAGAGAACATAATTGATCAGGCCACTTAGTGCAGGCAGCAGCTGTTATCAATGCACCTTATTCCTCATCAGACAGGATGAGGCACTAGAAATACATTAATATCTGGAAACACCTGTAATAACAAATAGGATAGAAGTTTACTGTCAGAAATTAGAGAAGAAGGCTTAACACTAACACCAACAAGTAAGAGGATCAGTTAGTACATTCTGCCTCATTTGTGCAAGCTAACAAGTGGAACATTTGAAGTTGCTTTGTTTCTTGACTTGTTGACCTCCAAGTTCAAGAGATTAGAGAGATTTCATAACTTTGTAACTCATCTTGTATTAATTCTGTTTGCTGACCAATGGTCACTGCTTTAGCAACAATCAGCACAAGCAAAGACAACCAATAAAAGTGTTGAGCAGGAAAGGAAACAGAACAGATGCTGTAATTCAACAGCATGAAGCTAAAAGCTTCTATGTCAGGCTCAAGCAATCAAGTAAATCCTTTACTTTTTTCATTTATGATCAGGAGCATCTTCTTATACAAACAAGCTTCTTACATGTTCCCCTCCAATCATTTTCTCAACTGCATTTCTCCTGATCAAATACAGATTAAGTATGCGTATATCCTAATACATTTATGAGTCTATCCTGCACCATTTCACTCTTGAAATGTATATGCAGCTATAAACAGTCATCTAACCGTCCATCCCCTACCCCACTGAAAATTATTTCATCAGTGGAGAAGTGTACTTCTCACACTACTAAATTTAAACAGCCATCAGTTTATATTCAGTGATAATTTAAACTTTGAGTGTTCAAAGGAGATGGATTCTATATTCCACCATCAGCTGCTTCAGAAAAGTCTCAAACATGTACTCAGCAGTCACCAGGACATGATTCAGCTGTCAGTCAGTGTTAGCTGCCGAGTCATGTGCACGTATGCTGTGGAGGAAATCTTCTTTAGGGACTGTAGTGAGAGGACAAGGGGTAACAGGTTCAAACTTTAACAGGGGAAGTTTAGACTGGATATGAGGAAGAAATTCTTTACTGTAAGGGTGGTGAGACACTGGAATGGGTTGCCCAGGGAAGTTGTGAATGCTCCATTGCTGGCATTGTTCAAGGCCAGGTTAGACATAGCCTTGGGTGGCATGGTTTAGTGGCAGGTGTCCCTGAACATGGCAGGGGTGCTGGAACTAGATGATCTTAAGGTCCTTTCCAACACTAACTATTCTATGATTTTAAGTATTAAAAGATTTGAAATAATCTAAAGAACTGTAGCAGGTCTCTGAATAACATGGTCTTCTACAGTAGCTTTGAAACAACAGTAGTTTTCATTTGAGTATTAGAAAATTATAGTAATGGCAATCCAGCATTAATATTTTTGAGCTTTATTGGTATTTCATAAACCATTTATGGTTAAAAGAAAGGTTTGCTGAAAACAAACCTAACTTAAATCTCAACCCTATTCAGCACCCAAAATATTGCAGTCAGCTTCTATAAATAATTTAGAAATCGAGATTAACTCTATGGCAGTTTGAATCAGTACATAATGCTAAAGATGGTTTCAATACAGATGCCTAACTCGAATTCTGCAGGAAGACATTTTTGAGTTTGTTTTCCTTCAGTGAGTTTTCCCATAGTAGTTACATGGGATCTATGTAGTTTTGAGACTTTTATCTTGGTCCCAAGCTTATGCATCATAGCGTAACACCAAAGTCTGAGAAGATATAAAGATATCTTCTCAGAAGATATAGACTTTATCTGACAATTTTCAATATGCCTTTTTAAAAAACAGCCTGGCTAATATAAATTAATGACAGAATGAACTAATGCAACAGCACTTTCATCTTAACATCCATTATCTTTGCCCCAAGATCACTACTCTCTTGTCATCCATTAAAGTTATCACTATGAATCTTATAAAGTTCAACTGTGAGCAAGAACATAAAGTAATGAAAGCCCAGTGGTTCAAAAAAGACCCATCTCCC
The DNA here is from genome assembly GCA_025447955.1 of Psilopsiagon aurifrons. Taxonomy (NCBI): domain Eukaryota; kingdom Metazoa; phylum Chordata; class Aves; order Psittaciformes; family Psittacidae; genus Psilopsiagon; species Psilopsiagon aurifrons. The sequence goes on from JAOEHY010001450.1 coordinate 14,824, forward strand.
TCTTTCAGCCACAGAAATAAACCTTAAATAATTCAATTGTTGCTGTAAAGCAAGCAAACAAAAAAGCTTTCTATCCTTCCAGTATACATCTATATATATCTACCTACATATCTAGCTTTCTATCTATCCAGTATACATATATTCCATACTTCAGAATTGCAGGAAGGTTGTAATTATTTTGCAGCAACCTGGCTACTCAAGTTACATCCTCAATATCAGAGTAGCTGTGCTGAGTACAAAAAGCCATCAGCTACTGCTAGTGAATGACAAAGCTGCACTCAATCCTAAATAAAAAAAACTATCATGCATGGGCATGGGCAAAATGCTCTAGAGAATGATATTCCAGAGCTCCAAAAAGATGAAGTTAGTGCAGTTTCCTCACAATCAAGGCTCAAGAATACCTAAGCCAGCTCACTCTAACCATACCTTTCCCAGCTCTAAACAGGTCAGCTCTACTGACTACACCGCTCTGCTGCTTCCTTCGGAAAAGACCACAGAAGTCTTCCCAATCCTGAACAAAACAAAGCAGAAGCAGAGACCAACTGTTCTCTCTGCACCAAAGATCAGTGTATCAGTAGGCAGCCACTCTACTTTCAAGACCTTCATCTTCAATATTAATCCCTTCTTATCTTCAGTACTCACAAGAGTATACATGCAGAAACAGATGAGTTCAGCTGCCTACAACACACCAAAGTACACCCACCTACATAGCCTTAATCTAACACATTGCCACTACACAGAATTGTAACAGCCAGAACATGTAAGATTTTAAACATGGGAAAAAAAGCACCTAGCTCAAGAAAAAAAAAAAAAAAAAAATCAACACAAAAAACAACAAACGCCTCCCCCATAAGAGGCACAGTCAGTCTACACAATACCAGTTGAAAGAGCTAGACTTCTAAAAATAACCCGGTAATTTATCTTCCACTGAAGTAACAGTCTTCATCAATAACTGTAACAACATAGACATTTCCTTCATTCCTTATCAAACACAGATAAACAAGTGACATCTTCTATCAAGGAAACAGAACAAAGACACAAAAAACAAAGACACAAAAATAACCCACCCAAAAAAACCCTCTTTTTTTTGCAAGCATGTATAGACTGTTCCTCTCCAGTGAGAACCTGGTCATATCAATTCTTGATTTAACTCAATGCTGCATAATTCTACTAGGTGCTGAATATTAAAACTATGATAAGTTCAACTGTTATAATATGAAGAGATGTAAACTCCCTCTAAGCAGGAGAACAGAACTAAAGTTTTCCAAAAAGAACAATATTGGGAAAAAGCACCATCATTTAATGTATAATTATTCTTCAGGTTGCTGGACTGTATTTGTAGGTAAGAATAGGTTTTGGATCAATATATAGTATGGCATTTTGAAACACACTGTATTTACTGGGAACTCACCCACAATATCAACCACATCAGGACGGATAAGTGGCTCTCCCCCTGTCAGTCGGATCTTTTCTACACCTTCTTTCACAAACAGCTTGGCCAGAGTGGTTATCTCCTGAGTAGTGAGTAGGTCTGATTTAGGGGTCAGCTGAACACCTTCCTCTGGCATACAATACTGACCTGAAAAAAAGAATACAGAAAAACATAGGGAAAAAATAACCAGCAGCAGTCAATCTAATGTTGATGGGAAAATGCACCAAGTGCAACTGTCTTCAATATGACTTGGCTTTTCTTAAATACAGATAAGATCATACACCAAATCTTAGAAGCAATCGCTTAACAATTTCCTGTTTTCCTTCAGAAGAAAATCCAGGACTCACTTGACAGGTCTCAAAGCTACAACGGATCCACTTTGAAGGAAAAGCTGATCTTACTGCTATCTAACCTGCAATCAGCAACACCAAACTGATCTAGCAAGCACTGGGACATTGCCACAGACTCTGCAGACATAATTTGGGAACACCTAGGTACAAACTTTCATGCTCATCACACACTTTGGGTACAAGCATCCATAAGCACCATTATTCAAACCACACCAATTCTCATGAAAGACCTGTCACCCCCACCTGTCTCTGGCCAAACCCTGGGCTTGCTCCTGCTTCTCCATCCCACCAGCAGCTCAGCCCTAAATCAGTCTACCCTTTACTGTTACTTTGTGAAGACAAGAAACAGCACACAGCCAACACAGCAGTAAGTACCCTAACTCAGTTCTTGGCCTTTGCACACCATTGTGTGCAAAGTCATTGTGCAAGCAAGCAGACACTTACACCTGAGGTTGCATTTCTCAGTCAAAGAAATTCGCAAGTAGTTGTGCTGACGCCCAAAGCTGTCTGTCAAAAAAGCAGAGAAGGGAGCAGCATGTTCCAGTAGAAAGCGTCCTCTTTCTGAGCTTTGCAATCCCTGTAACGAAAACAAGCAACTTCTAAGTATGTGAACAGTTATCCTGGCAACTTGCTGTATAAACATTAACTTTGAACTCAACGGGCAATTATCATTCCATTTTTCCTCACAGGGACAGCTGCACAAGAGAAAAACGTAACTTCTTTTATGTTCAAAACTGGCCATTTATTAAGTTTCACACCCTACTTAATTGCATGGAACTGTACCACACTTCTCCCTGTGCATTTTAAAATACAGTTCTCTGCCACATGTGCTACAGGTTTTTTGTGCAGAATAGGAAGCAGCTTTTTTTCAATTGTATGTCTCATCACTTTTCAGAATCAGTGAGACAGGACCACACAATCTCACTGAAGCCCTCAGGTAAATGAAATCATATAGAAGGGTCCCTCCCTGTGTTTCAGCATGAGAGAACTAAAAGTTGATGGAACGCTCATGTCCCAACCAACTTCAATGTGCAAGACACAACATCTTGCTAACAGCAAACCCAAATTATTGCTGCGTACAATTATCTGTTTCAAGAACACTTCCAACATGATCCTGCCCAAATCTATACAGCAGAATACTGCCAAAAAGCTTTTCTCAATTAAAAGATGACAAATAATAGAGGGCACAGTGGGACTAGAAGATAAATGTATCATCCTGAGCACTCCACCTGTTCAAGCCTGCATGAAAAGATTCAGAATTTTAATGATGTCTTTATTAACGGTCATGAAGTGAATATTAAAAGCAATTTCTGTTTACAGTTTCTGGGTCTTTTAAAGCACAGTCACATACTCTAAAGCAACACAGTTTTCAGGAAGTATTGAGTATTTGCCTCCCACAATGTGGACTGATCACTTCAGGTATCAAATATCCCAAACTAGTAGCTGCTAATGGAAACAAAAACATTTCAAGTTTATGCCAAGCATCTTTAAAACACTGCTACTGCCAACACTAGAACACTATAGCAAGGTCTAAGCTCAGGGAGGAGCTAAGTGGGAGCTAGGCTCCCACTGCCTTTAGCCCATGACTTTCAAATTACCATGTTATATCTCTATTTTTCTACACCTGTAAAGCACAGCTGAAAATAAAAGCTGCCACTTTTGGAAACTATTTCAATACCTTCAGTGAAACATACAGCAATTGAATCAATTCTTATCACAAGAGTGCAGAAAAGCAAAAGTTTACCCACAGACTTTAATTAGCTGGTGGATACTTGGTTCAGGCAGGAGATACAAATGCCCACAAACAATATCATAGAGTATCTGTCAAGTTTGGTGTCTTTTCATCATCACAGTTAAATTAATATTTTATAGGAGGCCAATTTAATAACTCTGACAGAGGCCAGCTACATAGAATCACAAAATGAAAAAGTAAAAACAGGTCCAAAATAATTCAAAGAACTACCTTTATTTTGTCCTGTTAGTTAACCATATACAGACACTTAGTAGCCAGCTAAGAAAATTAGAAGTTAAAGGGTTCCTGAGCATACAGTGAACTTCATCTCAGTGAGGCAGCAGATAAAAACCTGTTGCTGGATACATGGTGTTCACAGGTTTAAAAGGAGGAAGGTGGGGGGGAAGGAGGGGGAAGAGAATCAGCTGCAGAATTGTGCCAAGTTGAATCCATGCTGGCTAGTCTCGATAGGCTGCAGAAGGCAAAGGATTAAATAAAGCTTTGACATAAAGTTAAGATGCAGAATAAGGAACCAGACAAAATTACACATTAGCTAGTACTTAATCACTTAACTGAGCAAAAGTCATTATTTTCATCTAGTGAAAAACAGAGCTGTGAAACCTTCAAATATACTAAAATTGGCATGTATAGGATGATGCAAAGAGACTGAGAAAAATACCACACAGCTGCAGCCATCATCTCCCTGGCTCTGGTCATTGCTAGTAACTGCAGGAGTTAACCCTGCACAGGATTTCAAAACAGCCCTTGAGAGAAGTCCGGAAATGGTCAGCTAAAATGATGAACAACCCCAACACACTTTCTTAAAGCATTTTATTTTGGAAGCATTTGTAAGATAGATTCGGGGGTGGGTGGAAGTCAAAGAGAACATTCTCAATGACTACATCAGCCAGGCAAGCAAAGAACTCTCCTGGGGAGAGTTCCAACTTCAGCCATCAGGAGCTGCAGCAATTTTGATTCCAGCTGTGCTAGCAGTATGGCTGCTGCTAAATTTATAAGCAAGAGCAGTCTTTCTTGGCAGCACAATCTTTCCACTAGCCTCTAAACAATCCACTATGCTTCTTGATCTAAGCAACTTCGTGGATAGATAAGAAGAACTGTAAGAACATCCCTTGCAGGGGGGTCAGAGAAGAAAAAGGAGACACAAAGTGGCTGTTTCAAAGCCCAGAAAACATCTGGTTATCCCTGATAAAACGGAAGTTCCATGTAATTGCTTTTCTGCCACAAGAAAGCAATCTCTTTCAGTTTCTGTTCTGTAGTGGTGGTCACAGCAGCAGACAGATAAGGCCCTCCCCAGGCCTGGCCTTTCCTCCCTGCAGCACCAAAGGTGTCAGCAGCAACCCCTCCACAGCCACACACGCTGCTCACACCTACAGAGCTTCCTACATCTCCATCTTCTCCAACGTGCACAGGCAGCACAAGCCATCTAGGTTTTAATCCAGCCTGTGCACCTGCACATTATGAGCTCTGCACAGCCTTACTTTCCCCAAGAAACTAAGTTCTAAATGCTGTCTCTGTCGCACTTACTGTGCACTCACTAGTTTTATTTTAAACTGTACAGCTTTCTCACCTGGCTTGATTTCTGATGTCTTCCTTCCTTTTGTTTTGGAAAGGAGTTCACATTCAAGAGGGAAAGGACTCCCATGCTTACTAAAATTAATTGAGCCTTTCTTGTAGAAGCACTCCTCTCCTGTTTTTTTCTCACTATCTCATTTTTGCACCTTTTTCAGGGCCAGGCTTTCCTACCCACTCCACTTGGTGACAGAACAGCATGAATATCCTGCCTCCCCTTTTTAGAGTGTGCCTTACAGGGAGGGAGTGAAGTGAGAAATACTGCCCTTCATTAATTACTCTAAAGTGAACTGTGCAGAACAAGAATTAAAAGGCACACAGCAGGCAGTTGGTGTCAATATAAAGTTCCTGTTAGAAATAACATTTGTTTTCTTGTTGCAAAATAGCCAGTGCTGGTATGGGAAAAAACAGAAACTTTTCCAGAGCTACTAGAGTTTCTTTCTGTCTTTTCCAGCTTCTTCTTGTGTACAAAGATGCGTTTGTCTGTGATGGAAGAACAACTGGAGATGGAAATTTTTAAGCTTAGTTCAGTTTCTGTCCAGTTTGACGTCAGCAAAGAGGAATTAGAAGACACCCATGAGTTCAGTAGCATCAGTCTGAGCTCCAGTGGGAGTGGATCCTGTGTTACCAAAACTGCCACTGCACTTAGCACTGATGCAATTCCACATGGAAGGCCAAATATCAGAGACAGAAACTCAGCTGTCTTTCTGGTAACTGAAGGAAAGTATGAAGCACTCTCTCAAGTAGCCACATGAGTAGGATTTTCTGAAGGGGAAGAATAAGATGAGGACCTAGACTTGAAGCCTTCAGGGAGCTTTCAGAGCAGGAAGAAAGCAAAAGCTTCCTGATGCAGTTCCCAGGCTAAAGTGAAAGTGTTATTCAATTCCCTGCAGTTGGAAAGTGTCATGGGTTCAGCAGTAGCAGTCATTTTTCTCCTTCTTAGTAGTTGGTGCAGCACTGTGGTTTTGACTTGT
>JAOEHY010001450.1:28618-39196 GCA_025447955.1 Psilopsiagon aurifrons
CCCTCGACCTGCTGGTCACACTCCTTTTGATGCAGCCCAGGATATGGTTGGCTTTCTGGGCTGCAAGAGCACACTGCTGGCTCATGTTCATTTTCTCATTGGCCAACACCCCCAAGTCCTTCTCCTCAGGGCAGCTCTGAATCTCTTCCTGCAATTTGAGCATGAAATAATTTACAGACTTTGCAAGTGACACTGATTATTTTTTCTGTTTCTTGCAGGAGCAGAACATTGTCACTCTCTGCATTTGTTACTAGTAAGCAACATGGTCACTCCTTTAAAGAAACCGCCAGGAGGATAGAGATTCACTAGTAAACTTCAGGGCATATATGAGGTATTAATGACTAGGTTAGGATATCTCACAGTTGCTCATGAGCATCATAGCATTTTTTGAGTTCAAAGTATACCACTGCATAATTGCGTACACATGAGAAATCATAGGGAGCTGATACAGCAGAGGTTTCTGTTATAGTTCACTTTCCTCATTAAAAAAAGGCATGAGAGCCTTCCTGGTGTTTCTTCCTGGTAGCTGGCACAAAATCATATCCACAGTTCTTTAGGGAATACTGCTTCTATGCAATTAAAAAGCATGTGTCAAAAACCACACAGAGTTACAAGTAGGGATTTTGTAAATACCCATGCCAAGGCTGCCCCAAAACAGCAGCCTCTCAAAAATGCAGACGTCAGAACAAGACTTGCCATTCTACTCAAAATGGTCTGACAGTCATTGGCATGGAACCAGACAGGGTGGTTAGAAAATAGGTGTCAATGCTGTCTTCTCTTATTCCTCCTTACCTTCTGTGTGAGGGTAACACTCTCCTTCCTCATCTTATTACTCTCCTCCTTTGCTGTATTTTCATTGGTGTCTTCTAGTTTTTTCTGCTTACAGCAGCAAGAAAAGAAAAATGATCTTTTAGTGTTACTAAGCTCATAGTGATGAAATTTTTGGCATTCTCTGAGAGGTATCTAGCAGCATGTAGAGTAATGGGCTGTAGAATACCAAGAAATCCAACTGATCCTACATACTAAACCTAGCGGGTCCAAAGAAGGAGAGTGAAGCTGATGAAAGGTCTAGAACACAAGTGTAATAAGGAGCAGGTAAGGAAATGCTTAGGAACATGGTTTAGTTGTGGACTTGGCAGTGTTTGGTTAACGGCTTTACCTGATGATCTTAAAGATCTTTTCCATCCTAAACAGTTCCATGATTCTATTCTTCCATACTTTTGCACAGCTACACTACAGAAAGGAAATTAAGAAATGCATAAAAAATAGAAGCTGACTTAAGTAGAAAAGAGGAGAAAAGGAAGGAAGTAAAGAAGAGAAGGAAGGGGAGAAAGGCAGAAGAGAAGGAGGGAAGGAGGGCAAGAAAGAGAGAGGAAAGTAAAGAAGAGCTGTGAGCTTGACCTTACCATTTAGTAATGACCATGCGTTTTTCTCTTGGCTTCCTTCCTTTGCATGAAATATCATCATCACCCTTCAGCATTACACAATTGAGGAACAATAACACTGTGTGACCTCCTCTTTTTATCTAGAAATTCTGTGCAGGAGAGCTACTGAGCTTTTGTTTATCTGGAGCAGGATTGCACAGTTTCACCCTTTATGCAATGTTCCAGGTAAATGGGCTGTTTAATGGGCTGAACACAACTCTTCTGAGTGCTTAGTATGTTTAATTCCCGAGAACTGGGAGAAGAAGGAATATACTACACACAACAACCTCATCTAGTAAGATTGTCACAGACATAACCAAAGGAAGGTTTAAACAAAGTTAGACATTGTCTTAGTTTAACTCTGGGGGCTTATTCTGCCCCAGGCAGCTACTCCAGGTTATAGGTTTGGGGTTAATGTGTTAGCATGCCTACATTTTTTTTTTTCATATTTAACTGAATTCAGGGGCACAGTAAAAGGAGTGCCTGAGTGTCAGAAAACACCAGGAGACTTCTTATTCCTTTCCTACAAATGACCTAGACTACTGATGCTCTCCCTTCTCCTCCCATGAGTAACTCCTATTCACTCCTCCTTTCCACATTAAAGAAATCCTGCTTAACTTTAGGAAGTTAACTGCGTTGGTGGTATGTGATGGCACTTTAGGTGCCAGCACCGTTGACATTACAGGCTTAAGGCACTGGGTGAGTGGGTGATTCTCTGACTTGAGAATTCAGCTCTATTTTGGACAAAACAAATCAGTCCTTGCACTTTACCTACTCTAAGAGTAGATATTATACTGCCTCTTTTCCAATACAGCTGGACATTTGTTCTTCTGAAATATTATTAATATTTTCCATTTCATTCACTTTGAAGTGGGAAATTTTGTCAGTAACAACAAAAATATCTTCCACATCCCACCAAACAATAAGCAAGATCACAGATTTTCAAGGCTGTTTTTGTGCTGGATGAGTTTGATGTGACTTGAAAATTGATTAAGTTCTGTCAAGGCTCCAAAGTATACCTGTTTTGTTCCTTTCAAGATTAGATGGTAGTGTTTATGGCTGGGTTCTTAATCTGCCGAGGAGCGGTTTTTTCTCCTTACCTTATTTCTTATTGTTGAAACAAGCCAACTTCCAGTTTGTTAAATGTTTCATCAAGGTAAGTGAAACTGTAAAAAACAGCTCTCTGAGAAAGTTAATTTGTATCCAAAGAGTTATATCAAGTTAGAAAGTCACCAGGCAAAAAATGGAACAAAACAAAATAATAAAACCATCACGGCATCTTTATGGGCTGCTGGCATTTTTGTTTTGTAGATGCATATATCAAAGACTGTGCTTTATCAGATGCTGTTAAGTCACTTCTGGATTTAACATCCCACAGATATTTCTCTCTTTGTCATTTCAGATTCCCTAGGGACTTCAGTTGTGTTCAGTTCTTGCAAATCATAGTAAAGAATTGTGATTAAGCATACAAACCCTCACTGAATATTTCCATCTTTTGCATCTTTGGCTATCATCTTGTAAAAGAAAGACAAAAAGGAGCTGTTTGCAGCTTCACTCTGTTCTTTCATCTCCTCTTCCCAGTGTTTTCTGCATTGTCAATTTCTAAGCTGGATTTCCAAAAATGGTGAAAATACAACAATGCCTTGGAAGAACTTTATTTGAGTTTTTAGAGAGAGGATCATTACTACCTCTGCATTTTTTAGTCACTTAGGTGATGGAAAACTGGGTTTGAGATGCCGTTTTTAGAGAAGAGAATTCTGCCACTCACCTTCATGTCAGTGATTACAAATAGGTAAAATAATATAACAGAAAATCAAGGCCTTGAGAGGCTGATCTGAACAGTGGTATCCTTTCCTCTCAGTTATCTAAGGAGCATTGATTTAATTAGTCTTATCAAATCCTCACATTTCAATATAATAACCTAAGTTACATCCTTACAGCAGCTTAAGTCTGAACACTGCCTTACGTATTAAAATTAATCCTTTCTCAATACATTGACTGCTGGAAATCCCTTTCCTAATATGATCCCAAGATGTGTTTGTCTTTTTGAAGACCATATCATACTGGTGGTAATAGGCAAGTATGACTAACAAGTAAACATAGGATATTCTGTCATTTCACCACTAAGGAATGAGCAATAATGCATGATGTAAACATATGACATTCCGTTTTGTGTGATTTAATTTCATCTCTTTTCTCTTACTCAGGGCTCCGTAGTAATCCAGTTTTTCCTGTCTGGTATTCAATACCTCCTCCGATTTGCTAATTGCTGCAAAGTCTATGCAGCAAATTTCATCAGCACACCAGATTTATGAGCCAGCATCACTAGTGGAAATATTTGACAAGAAAATTCTGGAGACAGGCACTGAAATGCTCCACTAGCTATCTTTTTCTAGGCCTTCTCTTTCAGGAAAATATTGTTTGTAATTTTTAGGTAGTGCTTAACCAGCTGAGGTTAAACTAATAGACTAATAGCTGAGGTTAAACTAATAGACTGGTTGTCTGAATCACACCACTACTCCTTTCTTAAATAGAAAATATCCTATCCTTAAATCTCATGGAACCATTTAAGACTAGAAGGGATAGCTTTTTAAATAACCTTGCCACCAGCCTTGGGTCAGTTATTTCTCTATTGAATGTGTGTACTTTCCATATGTATGCACTCTTTTATATTAACAGTCTTGCCTTTACTGGACTTTCAATAAGAATATATATGCAGAACAGGGAACAAGATATTATTTACTGTTTGGTTATGTATCAATTATCTTTAGTCCGTACCATCTCCATACATAGCAGCACCATTTTTTTCATTATTAGTTTTTATTTCTACAAATATGCAACATTTTACCTTTTTTTTTTTTTTTTTTTTTTTTTAAACTGCAAGTTCTGACACACATTTATAGTTTCTTACTGTATTTGTGCTTCTACTTTTGTATCTCCAGAGCATAACTTTTGTTTCTGGTCAAGGCTTTCCTCCTCACCCCATTCTCATTCCCAATATTCTTCTTTAATTGAGTCTTGTCTCTGAAGCTCATCCTTCCAGATTATTCCCCTTGACTGGGTTATAATTAACAGATGGGATTTATCAGCCCACATGCAACTGTCATCCAGATAAGGGCTATTCAAACTCATCAGGAGCAACCATGTCATGTGAGGTCCTGCAAGAGTAGGTACTGAAGGGAAATAAAAGCTCTCTTAATTCCCCAAATAAATTCCTTCCTCCTTTTTTTTAGGATAGGAAGAAATTCTTCTCAGTATTTTATATGCCTGTGCTCTAGCAAATTTCTTTACTGTCCTATTACTTTGTCCTATTAAATTAAATCTTGGAGCAGATTCTCCTGGAAGGCATGCTAAGGCACATGAAAAACAACAAGGTGGTTGGTTGCCGGAAGAAATGACGGACTCTGCACAATTCAATGTGAATCAAGCAGAAGCCGTTTATTGCTTGCAAAGTTCGCCCTCTTTAACAAAACTCCTCCCCTTCACATGATAAGGCAAACTATGATTGGTTGCATGCACTGTTCAAGTGCCCTTTTACAGATTCTGATTGGTCCTTCACATTTATGTCCAGTACAGCCTCGATCAGGGTCTCAAACCACGACGTCCTATTTACTTGCTGGTTCAGCCGTTCCACTTCCTTCTTGCTGGGGCCCAAAGTGACCTTCAATGCACTCCTAGAGGCCTGGATTGTGGGCCTGGCTCATCGGGAATCCGCTGTTAGCAAGATGCATGCCCACAATTCCCCCTTCTTGTTCTTGAGCCAGCCAAACGCGTTTAACTGCCCCATGTATCATTCACTGTATATTTTGCAAAATAAGTGGCAATAAAATTAACACAACCAAAATAACAGTTATTTCCATCACACACACTTTTACAATTGACCCTAACCACCTGGTTAAGCCCCAGTTTGTCAGCAACGCATCCAACCATGACAGACCCCAGTCCTCATACACCCTGGGCAACACCTTTGCATGACTCCATATTTCTCATGCATTCTGTAACACCTTTCCCAATTGATAATTGCCTATGGACTGATTGATATAACACAAGTTTACCCCTCCTACTGAATAATTCACATACAGGATGGTCTGGTTAAGCAATTCTCAGACAAATGGAGTGTCTTCCATGGTTACATTGTCCTCTCGGCACTGGTATGACATGCTCAAGAGGCTATATGGGTCAAGTTCCGCACAGTTCCTTACTGAGATCCCCAAAACCGGTGCATTAAGCTGTCCCACATTCCCACACACCTGACAGCCTTTTATCGCTGTAACATTAACCACCTTTTCTACCAAGTTAACAGAGCTATTGGCTACGAAAACGGTATCAACAGTCTTGCAAGGCAAAAATGGCAAAAAGTGCAAATGTGAACAAAATACCCCTATGTGTGCTCATTTTTGTTTCTTCATTTAAATTTCTAGGCAAACTGTGTAGCACACCTGCTTTAATTTGTTAATTAACAGGTGCTAAGCGACTTGTGTTTTCAAACTCCACCTGTGAACAAAGCCTTTTCACAACGTTTACATTTACATAATAACCAGGATTCACAGAGATGACAGGTTGGACACATGGGACAAAGTTCAGTCTGTTGAATCTCTAGATTTAACCGAGCTTGAAGATGGGCATTGGCAAATTCTCCCTGACCCGTTAGCATATCAATGTTGACATTTTTTAATGGATCCCCGTCTGCTCTATCTATATTATTTAGGGCAGCCACTTCGCAGGCATCTATCCAGCACGAGTGCCATAGTACTTCTTGCATGGGATCCAGCAACAAAGCTATTAGTTGGCAACCATCATACAGCATCATCAGCCATATCCTGGGCTGCATCAAAAGGAGCGTGACCAGGAGGTCAAGGGAGGTGATCCTGCCCCTCTACTCTGCTCTTCTGAGACCTCACTTGAAGTATTGTGCGCAGCTCTGGTGTCCTCAACATAAAAAGGATGTGGAACTGTTGGAATAAGTCCAGAGGAGGGCCACGAGTCTGATCATGGGACTGGAGCACCTCCTGTATGAAGATAGGCTGAATAAGTTTGGGCTGTTCAGCCTGGAGAAGAGAAGGTTGCATGGAGACCTCATAGCAACCTTCCAATATCTGAAGGGGGCCTATGAAGATGCTGGGGATGGGCTCTTCATTAGGGACTGTAGCAATATGACAAAGGGTAAGGGGTTCAAACTTAGACAGGGGAAGTTTAGATTAGATATAAGGAAGAAATTCTTTACTGTAAGGGTGGTGGGACACTGGAATGGGTTCCCCAGGGAAGTTGTGAATGCTCCATCGCTGGCGGTGTTCAAGGCAGGTTGGACAGAGCCTTGGGTGACATGGTTTAGTGTGAGGTGTCCCTGCCCATGGCAGGGGTTTAGAAGTAGATGATCTTAAGTTCCTTTCCAACCCTAACCTATGATTTTCTGATTCTGTGATTCTAAATGTGAATTCTGTTTCTCTGGGGTGAAATGGCTAGCCATTCCAGAGTTATGCAGCAATGTCTTGCCATACAGCAGAAGCAGTTGTGTATGTTCTTGTCATGGTTTAAGCCTAGTCAGCTACGCAGTCTCTCTCTCACTCCCCGCCTTTCCTCTCCCCCTCTCTGCTCCTGGAGGGATGGGGAGGAGAATCAAAAGAATGTAACTCCCATGAACTGAGATAAGAACAGTCCAATAACTAAGGTATAACACAAACCCACTTCTGCTACCACCAATAATTATAATAATAAAGGAAATAACAAGGGAAGAGAATACAACCACTCGTCACCCACTGACCGATACCCAGCCTGACCAAGCAGTTCCCTTTTGGGTAACTGCCCTCAGTTTATATACTGGGCATGACATGCTGTGGTATGGAATACCTCTTTGGTCAGTTTGGGTCAGGTGTCCTGTCTCTGCTTCTTCCCGGCTTCTCCTCCTCCCTGGCAGAAAATGAGACTCAGAAAGTCCTTGGTCAGAGTAAACATTACTGAGCAGCAACTAAAAACATCAGTGTTATTGGTATTTTTTCCCAGGCTGTAAGTCAAAAACACAGCACTGCACCAGCTACTAAGACGGAGAAAAGTGACTGCTACTGCTGGATGCAAGGCAGTTCTGAATAGCGAGGAAGCGTGTGTGTAGAAATGCAGGTCTTAATGCCAGAAACACCTCAATAACTTTTCAGGCACCCTCACTAAATATTTAAGTGTTCAGCTTCCCCTTGAGATGCTTTTGCCTTTCAGATTTGCTTGGCTGTAGTTCTTCGTTCATGCATGCAGAATTTTAGACTTATGTGAGATCTCCCCACCGATCAGAGGACATGTGTTAAGGAGTTTGCTGTGTGCTGAGAAAGCACAGGTCCAGCTGTGCTAATGCTGGCATTTCAACATCTTTTGCAGGACCTTTGATAATGATGCAGAAAGAAAAGTCTGTACAGTTTGCAAGTTTCTCCAAGTAGTTTGTGCAATGACATAAATGAATCTTGAATCCATATTGCAAAAAGACAAGATAGCTGACATGCCTAAAATGTCATCTCAAAGAAAAAGATCCCCCCCCCCCCCCAACTGTTCTTTGTTCTCTCAAGTCTGTACTGCATCTTTATCAAAGGCATTTTTCTGAACTGTGTCAGAGATGAACACTAACAAATAAAGACATCAGCTTTCTGTTCTTTGGCCAAATAACTGTTAATGGTAAAATGATCACTCAATCATGAAGACCTTTCCATTATAACTCAAGAATCTTTCTGGCTCTGGCTGCAAGGCCACCAAGTTCATAAATGACCTGTTTTGTAAATGTCAAATTCTACTTCTTTTATGCCGAGGTTTCAGGGAAACATATCAAGAGCAATGAAGGTATTAATATATCTTGATGTACCTCCAGCCTGCTCTGTGGAGTTGGCTCAATAATAGGGTATTTGATTTTGTTCAGTGGCTGTTAGACATGTCCCAGAAAAGGAAGACATGTTGGCTTAGATGAACAGAGAAATCAATATCTGTTTAAAGAAAAATAGGTAAAATACCATTTTGTATAGTGTAGGAATGTTTCTTTTGATGCCCCTCTTAAGGGAACTGTTTCATTTTTGTATTTGCTTTTTCATTTAAACTTGAAAAGTATGGGTGTTCGATTTTATTCAAAAAATATATTTGTCATGTTTTTGAGAGGTTGCAGAAAAAAAAAAAAGACAATTTGGAAAGCTTAATATTTTTTACCCCTTTTTGAGGAATGGAAGCTGATAAATTTGATACAAAGAAAAAAGTTCTTCTTCTTTTCCACAAAGCAGCACAGTTTGTTACAGTTATTGATCAACATTTCTTTTAAAATGCAGCTGTAATTCCTACTGTAAAATAAGTATTTATTTATTTATTTATTGTGCTTGTTTTTAGATTCTTTTTTTTTTTTTCTCTGTTGGGATGATAAAACAAATTTGTGATTTGACAGACAAGTAACTTCAGCACATGCTCTGGTCTGGAACAAAGAAATATGCATTAGGAACTTAGCTTAGATGAGCAATCTTAGAAATGAGCCTGAGACAGCTGAGCTCTTTCCACTGAGTCAGTTCACATAACTTTAGCACTAATATACCACCCTGTAACAGATCAGTGAGACAAGGCAAATGAAGCAGAAGAGTTGGAACAGATCTGGAGAACCATAGATCAGATGATAAGTAGATTTGTACTAATAGCCCTTAAGTGGACTAACTGTTATTATTAGTTTGTTAATTCAGTGCTAGCTGAGCTAGAAAGGTAGTTTTTGAAGTGAAAAAATAAAACCCATGTGTTCGCAGCTAGGTGGTGCCATAGGCTTATGCAATGTCAGCCAAATGCTTTATAAAGGGTCTTGCATTATACATGATACTTTATAAATGCAGGCTGTGATCTAGAAATAAACTGCTTCAGAGAGTATATTTTGCTGTCTGTTGTACTGCAAGAATACTAGTAACTTCAGAATTATTTCCTGTCCCATGACATCCCCAAATCAAATAGAAATTACAGCAACACCCCCTCCTTGGAGCAGCAGCATTGAGGTAATAATGGGAAGCTTCAGTGGCAGAGGAAGGGATGTGTTTCCTGAGAAATACAGAAACACTATACGGGCTCTAAATCAAATTCATGCTTACAAGTACTAGACATGAAATAAGATCTACCAAAAATATGTGGCAGATTGTATCACTTGAACTGGAGTAGAACAGTGTGAAATCCCAGAAGATACAGACACTGAATTTGCTTTAATGCTTGGGGTCTTTAGCTAGTTCTGCACATGGAAGTACATACTCTAGTGAACCCCCTCCTGAATAATATAATCAAATTTTGTTCTTCACCCTTAATAGTTATCCAGTTCTTCCAGATACTTTTCCTTGACTCCCCTAAACTCCTCAAAAATAGCAAGTAATCGTTACAAAACTCCCACAGAAATCTTATGTAGCAAGGGGAAACAGCAAACTAAGTGCATTTATAAGGTTTATTTTCCAGATGGTGTACTTTCATACTGCTCCTGAGGTCTACAGAACTACTGTAGCTGAATCTTTTCTGTGCTTCCTAACAATTCAGATTTTGAAGTTAACTTCCAATTTTTATATTACTATGTAGCACAGTATAAATGACACCGAGGACAAATGCATCATCGCTACATGAATGTGTTTGATGAATCATTTGAACTATGTAGCTCACCAGGTTGAATGCAATAGCAAAATCTGAAGACAACACAATTATTAGAAGGAGGAGTTCAGCTGAACTAAGACATGTGATTTTCTTAAATCTCTTTCCATATAACATCTCTCTAGAAGTCAGTTTCATCTTCCCTGTTACTCTGGAGCTTACTGCAGTTCATGTAGTTGGTCACAGTCCGTTTGGAAACTGTACATTAACAGAGCAGGAAAGAAACTCAATTTGAATAGAGATTTGCCTGAAGTTCAGGTGCCAAAAGGTTCAATGAGCTATTGAGACCATCAGTCTTCAAGTGGCAAGTGTCTTCAAGAGGCAAAATTCTGCCCATTTGGGCCACAAAAAGGACTGTTAGTGTCTAATTCTGAAATCACCAAGTAGATTAAAAACTGGGGCTTCTCCCTGTGCTAAAAGTGTCTCACAGCTGAATTTCTTAGCTAGGGTGCATTTTCTTAGAATCATAGAATCATAGAATAGTTAGGGTTGGAAAGGACCTTAAGATCATCTAGTTCTAACCCCCCTGCCATGG
>JAOEHY010001451.1:0-20505 GCA_025447955.1 Psilopsiagon aurifrons
AAACTTAAACAGGGGAAGTTTAGATTGGATATGAGGAAGAAATTCTTTAGTGTAAGGGTGGTGAGGCACTGGAATGGTTTTGACCAGGGAAGTTCTTAATCATAAAATCATAGAATAGTTAGGGTTGGAAGGGACCTTAAGATCACCTAGTTCCAGCCCCCCTGCCATGGGCAGGGACACCTCCCACTAAACCATGTTACACAAGGCTATGTCCAACCTGGCCTTGAACACCCCCAGGGATGCCTTGGGTGATATGGTTTAGTGGGAGGTTTCCCTGCCCATGGCAGGGGGGCTGGAGCTAGATGATCTTCAGGTCCTTTCCAACCCTATCCATTCTACGATTCTATGATTCTAGGAAGGCTCTGCGGAGGGATCTGAGCAAGCTGGATAGATGGGATGTGGACGATGAGATGAAGTTCAACAGGCTGTGTTGGGATCTGCACTTGGATCACAACAACCACATGCAATGCTACAGGCTTGGCAAAGAGTGGCTGGAAAGCTGCTCATGGAAAAGGACCTGGACTACTTATTGGCAGAGCTGAACACAAGCTAGCTTGTGCCCACGAAGTCAAGAAGGACAGCAGCATCTTGGCTTGTATCAGCATTAGAGTGGCCAGCAGGACCAGGGCGGTGATTATCCCTCTGTACTGGACACTGGTGAGGACGCACCTTGAATCTGGTGTTCAGTTTTGTGTCCTTCACACCAAGAAAGACACTGAGATGCTGAAGTGAGGTCAGAGAAAGACGATGAAGTGGATGAAGGGTCTGGAACACAGGTCTCATGAGGAACAGCTGAGGCAGGTGGGGGATTTAGCCTGGAAAAAAGGAGGCTGACAAGAGACCGTATCACTCTCTACAACTATCTGAATGAAGATTGTAGTAAGGTGTGCTACAACAGCTAACAGGCTGCCCAGGGGATTGAAGAAGTTAACATCCCTTGAGGGATTTAAAAGACTTATAGGTGCAGTGCTCAGGGACAAGGTTTACTCCCTAAGGACCTGGCAGTGTTATGTTTACGGTTGGACTTGATAATCTTAAAGGCCTTTTGCAATCTAAATTATTTTATGATTCTATGAAAGTTATCTATACATGACTTCCTGTGAGTTGTATGGTCCATATTAAAGGCTAAAATCAATATGCATTTTTACCTTGCATGAAATTGCTTTTAAAGGTACACTTCAAAACAAGGTTCAGTATACATGGAATGTTTTTCCTTCCAATGAGAAAGTTAAAGATTTTTCCTGTTGCATTGATATACAGTTAAATTATGGCTTAGTTCGCAATATGCAGATTGCTCTGTATTGTAAATGACATCTAGTCAGTAGCTTATAAATAAATTGTAGAGGAAAATAAATCTCATTATGTCTTAGTATGCCTGCAGTTAAACGATGCAGACACGGCCTCAGATTTAAACTGTGTGACTTCTGCTGTTTCTAAGTATGTGCTTACTTTTGATTCTCTTTTGTAAATTTTTTTTACTTTTCTGAGTAAACCAGACTGTGTGGCCTGTGAAACAAGAGCAAATACAGCCTGAGATAAGATTTTGTTCAGACAAATAGTGCTCAATGCATGCTTTTGTTTTACATTCCCAAGAATATAGAATCATAGAATAGTTAGGGTTGGAGAGGACTTTAAGATCATCTAATTCCAACCCCCCTGCCATGGGTACGGACACCTCACACTAAACCATATCACCCAAGGCTATGCCCGACCTGGCCTTTAACATGACCAGTGATGGAGCATTCATAGCTTCCCTGGGCAAATGTGGGAAACCCTTCCCTGGGTGGTGCCTCACCACCCTTACACTAAAGAATTTCTTCCTCATATCCAATCTAAAATTCCCCTGTTTAAGTTTGAACACGTCACCCCTTGTCCTCTCACTACAGTCCCTAATGAAGAGTCCCTCCACAGCATCCCTATAGGCCCCCTTCAGATGTTGGAAGGCTGCTCTGTGGTCTCCACACAGCCTTCCCTTCTCCAGGCTGAACAGCCCCAACTTTCTCATCCTATATTCATATGGGAGGTGCTCCAGTCCCATGATCATCCTTGTGGCCCTCCTTTGGACTTATTCCAACAGTTGCATGTCCTTTTTATGTTGAGGACACCAGAACTGCACACAATAATTGATTTTATTTCTGTATGTGTATATTCAAAGACATAAAAAGGTATTAGGATATTTAGGGGGAATACAAATCAGATACCTAAGTCACAACTAGCTTTCAATGGCATTTGATCATCTTTTTCTCTTTATCACATTGAAAATCATGGTTGCCTTTGTGGTCAACTGAAATAGCGCTCTTTTTGCATCACAGATGGTAAACTACCACTTTTTTCTGGTTCTGCACGGAGTAAAGTAAATATCAGAGTCACTGTGGTTGCAGGAATTCTTTTATTTTTCTTTCAGATCCAAACATTCATGTTCCTAAAAGAAACATTCAAATATTGGATAAGAATTAAGGTGATGTGAGACTGACATAGCCAAAGCTTGGAGACAGCATTAGAAACTTAGACTCACACAAACTTCTGTGCTTTTGATGACCACTCTATTTTTTTCTTTATATTCAGCATCATGCTGAATTTTTGTTCATATGCCTAAACTTGACACTCTAAATTTATACTTCTTTGCGTTATCAATCTTTTCCCCATCAGTAAAAAAAAAGAAAAAAAAAAAAAAAACGAAACAAAAAAACCCCCAACAAAATAAAAAAGTGAACTATATCTATTAAAGCTTCCCAAGGTCGTTGGCTTGTGTCTTTTTTTGCTTCTCAACAAAGTACTCATTTTTCTTAGTTTTCTGTCAGTATACCATGATATCCTTCACATCTGTCTGTGCCTTTGCTTTTATTAGCGGAAAATACAGCCATAGCTTCAGTGTCATGTGTACTATAAAGACAGGATTTTCAAGAGATTTGACAACTCTCATATTTTCCAAAGTATTCTCGATGTAACACAGAAACAGTTTATTACTGTTAAGTAGTGACTGTCTCTCCAGCTTGAATAATGAAGTCCTCTAGGTCAATATTTTATACAATGATGCATTTAAGGAAGCATTTCTCTGCAGTCTAGCACTAAAACAATGGGTGTCATAATAGAAATCTATGTATTATCAATCTTAGAAGCCACTATAATCAATCTAATTCTTTGAGTAGTGAAAATACAATACATTATTGTGTTAAACCAAGAATTTTCCTCTTCCAAAATGTTTACAAAAGAACATAACAAAATTACTTATAGAGGCCAGCTCTGCTCTACAAGGTAGAATAAATTTAACCTTCTATGAACAGTGCTTTCAGCTGCAGGTGATTTACATCTGTTACCTGTAAAACAAATTTCCAAAAGGTACAGCAGTATAGTTTTGAGAATTATACAGCCACCCAAGCAAAACATTGAGTCTTCACCGTTTGACAGTGTTTCCTCATACAAAAGCTCTAAAACTACCATAAATTAAAAAATTACTAATCATTAACTAATATGTAAAAAGTTTCAATTTCTACTCCAGAATGACACAGTTCTTGAAACAAGACCCTTTAGCAGGTAATTTGTGCAAATATCATGGAATACAAAATATGGGAATAAGCTTTCACACAAATAATTAGAAAATAAGATAACATACAATTTTAACAACGGAAGCTATAAATCATATGCAGCATGGATATTTAATAAGAAATACATCAACCTTACAAACACTTAACATAATGAGTAATCTTTTTAATATGACTAATCTTGCAGAATTTAGTTATGCATATACTTAAAATTGGTTGCTTTTATTTTAATTCCTAGAGGATACAGTCATTTATGTATTTCGTATACCTTACATGTTTTGGATAATTTATTAAATACTCATTTGGAGCATTGTGTGCAGTTCTGGTGTCCTCAACATAAAAAGGGCATGGAACTGTTGGAACGAGTCCAAAGGAGGGCCATGACGATGACCATGGGACTGGAGCACCTCCTGTATGAAGACAGACTGAGAAAGTTGGGTCTGTTCAGCCTGGAGAAGGGAAGGCTGCATGGAGATATCATAGCAGCATTCCAGTACCTGAAGGGGCTGTAGGGACGCTGGGGAGGGACTCTTCAGTAGGGACTGTAGTGAGAGTACAAGGGGTAATGGGTTCAGACTTAACCAGGGGAAGTTTAGATTGGATATGAAGAAGAAATTCTTTCCTGTAAGGGTGGTGAGGCACTGGAATGGGCTGCCCAGGGAAGTTGTGAATGCTCCATCGCTGGCGGTGTTCAAGGCCGGGTTGTACAGAGCCTTGGGTGATACGGTTTAGTGTGAGGTGTCCCCGTCCATGGCATGGGGTTGGAACCAGATGATCTTAAAGTCCTTTCCAATGCTAAATATTCTATGATTCTATGATTCGATTATTATATTTAAGTAGCAAAAATGTTCTACAAATAAAGCATAGAAAAGAATGGATTATAATATCTTATCTTTTTGCTAGTATGCTACTTAGTGGTCTTCTATATCCTTGACAAAGAAAACTAAAATGCACAGTAGTTAATCATAAGATGAATTCCAAGGTCAAAATGCATAATTTGGCAGTGAAGGCAATTGCACTGTTTTTTATTTTTATTATATGTGGTAGTATAAAGCAGTGCCAAAATCAAGCAATAATTAAAAAAGTTCTGAAAACCAAGAACGGGATGGGTCTTGCCAAAATTGCATCTAAAAGCATCATCTGCATGCTTTTAAATCTCAGCCTGAAGTAACTTCACAGCACTCTGCTGCGTGACTCATATTCAGGAGCCAGTTCGTCCTCCCTGTGCAACATAAATAGGTTCTTCAATTATTGACAGTCTGTAAGCTGGACTGAAGTCAAGAAACTGGTGATAGAGGAGAAAGATAATGCAGTTCAGTGCTTCCTCTTGACTGACCCACTCCAGCTAGCCCACCTCAGATCCCTGTGTGAAGCTGTTCTAGTATTTCTGAGAATAAAAATTTGTTGTATTTGTTTGTAGCTTCTTCTTCTGGAAAACAAAACAAAAAAAAACAAAACAAAAAACAGACACCCAGAGCAAACTAAGACCCTCTCAGTTTCTTTACACTGCTTTCTCCATGTGCTTTTTCATATTCTTTCCCAAGCACACACACACAGGTAAATATGTGTTTAAATTCTTAGCAACATTAATATTAGATATACCACAATGACATGTGATAGACTATTGCCCTTCTGAGTGGTTATCTAGAGGATCTGTTATTCCACCTTTCTCAGAGGAAGAAGCATTTACCAGTACATAAGACCCAAGGAAATAAATTCTTAACACTAGCTTGTTTATTGATCTTTAATGTGTATTACAAACATAACTAATCTCCCCAATATCTCACTGAAGTCACTTATCATACTGTACAGATGTGTAAATTGACTGTGGAACCTAAGGGACTCACCCGAGGGTATAGTATGATATGTATCATAATGAGGATTAGATTTCAGGAGCCTCCTGCTTAAGCCCCTGCTCATAATCTAATGTTTTTCAGGATGAATAAATTATAGGCTTTCAAGAATAAATGTGAGAGTGAATAAATAAGTTATATGGAGACACATTGACAGCCCAGTCTTGATTCAGCCCAGAGCTTGCTCATTCCTGCATAGTAGCCTTACAAGACTCTTAATAGCTCAGAACAAACATAGTTTTAAAGGTATACTATTGAGAAAACAGAAGTTCTCCCTAGGACTGTGAAGGAAAACCTGTTCAAGTATCCTTTTGTAAATTAACTCTACAATCAATTCAATTTGGAGGCAGAGGGTTTTCCTCTCTATGTTTAGTTTCTGAAGGAACTACCTTTGCAAGATTAGCTTATAGAATCTCTATGTGCAAAGCAGTTTGAAATGTACAGCAAATGGACACACACACATCGTGCATCTACACAGATAAGTGCATACTTATTCTAAAAAAATTTGAAGTGGTTAAAGCAGCATCCTTAGTTTAACTCTGTTCATCTCAAGATCACAAGGTACACTGAGGTCATTGCAAAGATACAGGCTGCAAAATAAACACAGAAATAAAACACTTGCCACCTAATATAGACATACACAGACCTTTTGGTAAATAATGTTGTTTGCACTTGCTCGATCTATAAAAGCTATCCACAATACCTATTCCTGATGGGGTCCACTGGGCTACTGGCTGTTCACACAAGAACAAAAAGAGAGAGACTGACTCGCAGGTGATAAAAACACCTAAAGCAACAATAATAAAACATCACAACAAATTTGAAAAAGGAGTCTGACTATTAGAATTCATAGGAAATATTGCAGAAAGAGCTGTTTAACATAGTTCTAATAAAACTCTGCCTGATTCCTGGGAGAGAAAAGTTACATTGGAATTAATTTCAGCTGTTTGTAAGGTATTATAACTAAATACCATGATTTCCCTGACTATTTTTTTTTTTTTTTTAATAGGCAAATATATGAAGAAGTAACAGTGTTCTTCTTTTAGTCTTAAAAGCCATAGGATTTCCAGGAACTGTAACCCTAAATATTTCACATTTCACATCCATGATTATTTTGTTTAATCTAATGCAGCAGAGCACCTTCTGTATGAAGATAGGATGAGAAAGCTGGGGCTGTCCAGCCTGGAGAAGAGGACGCTGCCTGGAGACCTCATGGCAGCATTCCAGTAACTGAAGAGGGCCTATAGGGATGCTGGGGAGGGACTCTTCATTAGGGACTATAGTGAGAGGACAAGGGGTAGCGTGTCCAAACTTAAACAGGGGAAGTTTAGATTGGATACGAGGAAGAAATTCTTTACTGTAAGGGTGGTGAGGCACTGGAATTGGTTGCCCAGGGAAGTTATGAATGCTTCATTGCTGGTGGTGTTCAAGGCCAGGCTGGACATAGCCTTGAGTGGTGTGGTTTAGTGAGAGGCATCGTGCCCATGGCAGGGGGGTTGGAACTATATGATCTTAAGGTCCTTTCCAACCTTAACTATCCTATGATTCTTTGATTCTATGATTTGTGAGATCTAAAAAAAAAAAAAAAAAAGAAAACAAAAAGATTTACTTGCAACTTTTTGTAAAAGCACTTGCACTCTTCTAAACAGAAATATTGATGATTCAGTGGACAGCGTGACTGGTCTGTCAGGTTATTTCATGATATCACATGAGGAAGGAGATGATAGGAATATTTTGTTATGGTAATATGGTAGGATAATGATGATGACATAATACAGGAATTCACTAAAAAAAGTATACTCTATAGATACACTGTACAGTTGTCTGAGTCAGCACTCTGTATCACCTCAGTACAGTACAAACAATACGGGAAAAGATTTAATTTTTAGAATGCTCATTAAGTAGCCTGAGTTAATTCACCTTGCACTTTCTTACTTTCTACCTAAGAATGTTACATATGGTTTTCAATGTCAAAGTGTGTGCTTTTAAGTAGGTTACTACTTTTTAGGACCAAGAAAAGCTTTGTGTCTTGCGCCTTCTTCCATCTAATGGAGGTAATGTCTCTGTCTTGCTTCTGTCCTACCTATTCCCCTTCTATTTGATGGGAAGCAAACGAAAGAATGTTAGTCCACAGAACTACTTTTTGTGGCAGATTAAACAAATGCGCATCTGTAAGTAACATGGAAAAAAGTCATCCTCAGGACACTTCTCATGTATGTTTGGTTTCATGGATATTTTTTCTCTCAAAGTAAAGAATACTGTTTTTCTTCATTTTCTTCATCATTATGTATTTTAAGGTCAGACTCTGGCTTTATTTAAGCCAGCATAATGTGAAAGAATTCCACTGCTTTTGTTTCATAGCTTTTCATTTCACTATGCTTCAGTGTTCTATAATGTAAATATTACTTAGAAAGTTAAGACAACAGAAAAGTTAGCTCTAACATGCACAAGTTCAGAATCTAGACTTTATTGCACCAATACTATCACTATTTACATAAAATTTCAACTGCAATAAAATTTAGTCTAAGGAACTTTTATATTATTGTATTATTGTAAATTATAATTGCAATTGATAATAATTACAAATGAAAGCAAGAGTAGAGGATATTATCATGTAAGAGTCTCTCCGTTGCCCCAAGATATATAAAAGCAACGAATATGTCAGCCTGGCTCTTGTAAATGCTCTAGCTACAGCTCTTTTCATTATGTCCTTATATAACCTAATTTTTCAAGGGCCTTTGTAACCTGGAAGCTATGTTGTGGCTCAGATCACACTACATTGCACTTCAGCAGATTATATTTTTCTAGAAAGGAAAAGAGGGAAAAGAATGAATATGGGAGGGAGTTCTTGATCAGCTGCTTGCAGTGTTCACTTCCAGTGAGCATGAGAATATATTCTTGATGTTGCATATTATCTGTAGTAAGGTAGATGCTGATGATTACCTCAGAATTAGAACACTGACCCCAGACTTCAAAACCCAGAGCTACACTCTGCAAAATTCAGTACAACATTGTAAAATTCAAATAGATTGCATTTTAATATTATAATACTAGTCTCATACTCTGACAATCTTTGAAGTAGCTTGCAGTAGAAGAAATCGTAGCTTGCCTTAGTCAGGAGGTAATGAGTACAAAAATCCAGTGAGAAAAACTTGAATGCAATCAATGTTTTGTTTAATACTGTGTGAATTCTCCTTTTTCCTCTTCTATAACTCTGTGTAGTTTTTGGAGTATAATACCTGTTTTTCTGCTAAAAAACCAATGTTCAGTAATCATTACTGAACAATATCTTACTTGATAAGAAGTTATTATCTGTGTGATCAGGGCAAGGCTGAGTGTTGAGATTACTCCCATTGCTCCATTTGGCCTCAGTGAGTCCCCAACATGGTCTCTACTCCAGTTCTGCTGGTCCATACTGGGCAGCAGTCTCATCTCTACCAAGAAATTGCCAGAATTAAGAAAGAGGTGTCCTTCTTTTTGTCTTTTTAATCATCTACTGTATCTGAGCTCTCATAATGTTTCAAGGACTCATAAGTATTTTTGCACTTGTCATACTGTTTACAGGAACTATAGATATGTATTCAGAAGCTGGAGAATGAAGAAATATGAAGCTTTATGTGCTTTCTACCCTTGTCTTTTAAATCTAATTAGTTTAGTTTGAGTTTTCTCATTATTTTCATTTGGAAATAAGAATAAAGAGAATAAGCATAAAAGGTTTTCAGCAGAAATCATCGAGGTAAGTGTACACACTAGACTTGCATCTAGCAGAGTTCCTGGCTCCTGTAGATCTCTGCTTTTACTAGCATAGAGTTTGAATGTATATGTATGTCCATGAACATGAGGAATGGGAAATAAGTGCCATTAATAGGTTATTAGTGCTTAAACTGGTAATTTTATTATATAAACATGGTGATGAAACACATATAAAACATATTTCTTCTTTAAAATAAAAATCAAAATGAATATATTCATTCTAAGCCCTAAAACGCGAAAATTTAAATAATTCATACTTAACAGTTTTCAGTATTTCTTATAAATACCAGCTTTTCCAAATAATTTTTGGTTTTTAAATCATGACAACTGATAGAAGCCAACCTCACATGAAAAGTAAATTGACTGATATTTTTGCAGAAATAGCAAGAATTATCAGAATCTAATGAACTGCATTTAAAGAGCACTACCAATTAGGTAGAAACATTTCCTTAACAATAGTCTTCGTATACACTTATACATTATTGTTTCCTACCCTGAGAATTGGTTATAACTCCCTGAACCATTTAAAGGAGAAAATATTTATAGCTTTATTTTTCTCTGTATCTCTGTATGTTATCTGTATGCATGCTTATTGGATCCATCAAGTTGTTGGAACACCCACAGACGGAGAACAGCACCTTTTATCTTAGTCATGTGAATATAAAAATATCTACCCATCAGCTCCAGCCAAAGGAGAGGAAATAAATAATACAAGAAAAAAGTTGAATTAAAAAAAAAAAAAAACCAAAAACAAAACAAAATCAAAAAACTTGCCAAAGACATTAATGAGTTTGATCAGCCTCAAGTTGTAAGCTATTTGGATGAAAGTTTTGAACTTGAAGAAATAAAGTCTATTTAAATTCTCTTTAAAATACTTTGCAATATGTCTGCACTGCACAGAGAAGTATCATGCACAACCTGCAGTTGAAAGCAGGACATTACAACTTAGAGCTGTTAGTCAGGGTTAAATACGTCAATCTCTGCTACTATTCATGGGTATTCAGGTAGCACCTCTTGAAAATGTGCTGTCACATTTGCCAAAAAGGATTTAGCAGAACTTGAGTAAATATTTATAGACATATTCCAAACCAGGCTTTTTTTTTTTTGGTTCTCTGGAAGATTTGTTATAATACTTTGTTCACTTTACAGTGATTATTGTGCAATCTTTCACTGCAGGCTGACAATCACACTTCCACCTGACTTATAGAAAGCATCGTTTCAAAGGGCATTGCAAACCTGGAGAAGATGCCTAACATTAAGCCCACTCCTCTTCTGTCTAATGCTTGCTACCAGCTAACACTATCCACTAAAAGATGTCTCCTCAGCGCTGAAATTGCCAATTTCCACTTCATAAACTAGCCTTCGTGTTAGAAGAGTCCTTCACCTCTCAGGTACTTTAGAAACTTAAATTAGGTTTCTGCGTATTGCAGGACCTTACTCAAGTATTTCTAAAGCACAGAAATAGGAAGTCTTTTTATTTGTCAATCTATAAACAGAATAGATATTATATCCACAATATTTATAAAATAATAACTAAGTTTAAATATCTAAACAGACAGGAATAAAATGTAAATCACATTCACATTTGTATTTATGTGAACTCAAAGATGATTATTTTTTCCTGTATTCCACTTAGTTAACATCAATAAAACACATACACAATCTAATCCTAGGATTCATCTTAAGCAAAACCCCACCTCAGATTCCAGTTTCCCCTGATTTGAGGAAATGTGCAGTTTCCTGCTTCCACATGGCCTTTGACATTGTATTCAGAATCAGATAAAGGATATGTTTTGATTTCCTATGATACATAACTAAATCAGAAGGCCAGTTTGAGCACAACGATTTAACTTCAGGAAAGCTATTTTTTGGCTACATTGAGGAAGTTATTTGCTGTCTCTTATTAGTAATTATGTTCACATTTCACTTAACTGTAAACAGAATTTTAAAGTTAGTGCAGTGGAAATGTTCTTTCCCACATGCTGGGGGAGTACCAGATCTAACTGCATCTATTCTTTGTACCAGCTTTCTAATCTAAATATAAATAAGTATATAAATTACAACAGTGCACACAGCTCTTTTCTTGCTCTTGAGCTAGACTAGAAAGCACATGACAGTTTTGGACCACAGCAGGCTCATGGTGAATAATCACAAAAAAGACTATAGAAAAAAATCTCAATACAACCTGAAAACAGACACTAGTGTGAATTAAATAAACTGCCAGACAATATTGCTCTTGGCATCCAGTTTTTTAAAGGACACATTTCTGAAGATTATGAACAAGTTTTATCTACCAAGCTTTTCCAAATTCTCCTTCCCCTCATTGCTGCTACTAATGCTCATAGAGAATATACTTACTTCCTGAACTTTTCCTATCCTCGTGCCATGCCTGTCTCTGTTTTATATGAAACCTCATCTACTGCTGACTTGGGGGCTAATAAAATAATTTATGATGATTGACTTAATTGAGTTTTACAGTGCATGATGTGTGCTTAAATGAGAGTGAAACACCAGTGAGTCAATTCCATAAACCTTCCAGAAACTTTTTCATTTATATTCCAGTAAATTAGTGGAAAAAGATGAGAGCAGAATGAAAAAAGAACAAAACAAAAAAATAAAAGAAAGGTACTTGCTACATGCTACAATTCTTGCTATGATTACATCAAGTCATTACTGGAATGACTGGAGCTAGAGAGTCACTACACTGGTAATAAGAGCAGAGAAAATGTGGGATTATATCCTTACCTGATCAGTTTATGTCATAGAACTATAGCCTTTATCCTGAAGACAAATTCACAAGCACAAAACACTCCTGTCCTTAAGGAATCAAAGCACATCTTTCCTATGATTTTTCTAGTGGAGTGTCTCATGCAAATTATATAAAACACAGCACTAAACTTAATTGCCTAAAGTATTTTCTTAATCTCCGTATTCTGTTAATAAGGGATCAGGAAAATAATTAAGACTAAACTCTATTTAAATATAGCAGATATCTGAGTTGATGTTATATGACTGAGCAGGTTGCATAGAGCATTTAAATATTTATGAAAGAGCGGTAAATAGCTTATTGTACACGAAAACATAAAGAAATTCAAGCTTCAGTTAGCACACATATAGTAAGCAGACCATTAGGAGTTAACAGCTGTAGGCTAGGTCTAAGTCAGTATTAGATTCACACATCTTAGCTTTTTCTTTTTCCAGAATCAATATCTGCAAATAATAAATGAGACCCCAAAGGGTTGAGTTAAGCTCCAACCACCACAGAGTAACTCTGCAATTGGTCATTGACTCAATAATGCAGGTGAGCTTCACACTGTAGAACATCTTTAGCACACTATAATAGAAAATTAATAGCGTTCAAATCAGCAGCAGGGTTACCCCAAGGATTACATAATAGCTTGGGTTAGAACAATCATCTAGCTCCAAGAAATGTAAAATGTCATAAAACTAGAAAGAGATAGAATAGCTCCTGCATTAGGCATAATTTTTGTATTGTACACTGACTTTTTAAAAACATGTTAAACAACAAAAATCCACATTGTAAAACTGCACTGCTGAAAATGCTGCCAACAAACCGCATTGCAGTGGTGTCCATGGGAAATATGAAATTCATACATCACTGTACTGTTAATAATAAGAGAAGAATACAGAATTCATTTTACTACTGTGTTAGTACAGAAGGCTGCATGTTAGCTGCTGTAATACTACAATAAAATATGCACAAGTTACATGTCCATAGATTCATATGTAAAGTACTAATATTTATCTATAAAATGCCAATATCTACATATATAATAATAATATTATTAATAATAATAAATAGCTGCCTTATCTTTACCAGATTGCAAATAAAATAGCAACAGACTGTTGCAGACTGTACAGATTCTTTCATGCTTTATATTAGGTCACCTATGACAACTAGTTTGGAACATGTTAATTTGAGTGTATATATAGCCAGTAACCAGCTTAAGTGGAGGAAAAATGATATGAAACTAATTTACACAGGTTAATACAGTAGCAACCCAACACAGTCAGGGACTAATAAGCACCTGGAGACAAAACCAGCCTTCTCACAAACCCTACGCAATGCCGGAAAACTTCTCCACTGCACAGCACAAATACCTACCTCCTTGAAAGAAACAATTGATTGCATAGCATGTAATAGCATATCAAATATTAATTTAATAATTTTTCAGTACGAGGGGGTACCTTGGACAGTTAAGGGCCCTGAGATAAAATTGAAAGAGATTCAATTTCTTAATCCGTGTAGCACTTGATGAGAAGTAGACACTACAGTGACTGCATTAAGCATTATAAACTAAGGTTTTGCCACTGTATTAAAATTTAAAGAGAAAATACTTCCCACAAAAATTGAGGGGGATGGAGGGGAATCATAAACCCCCAACTACCCCAAAGTCATTAGATTAATTCTGTTCATTTATTAAATAAAATACTGACTTCAGCTTTTGTCAGTTCACTGATGAACTACAAAATATACTCACTGAATGATGCTGACCATCCCATTTCCAACCAGAATTAGCATATTCCCATTGCATCTCTCAAACTTTCTGCATAGGTCTCTGCTGCTCCAAATTTAAATAGGACTTGACACACATATCACGGTCATTATAAGATCAAGTTCAGACTTACCCAAGGGCTGCCACCGTCCCATACATCGCCATGGCAAAAGGCAGCTTGTGGCATTCCCTGCAGGCTACTTGTCTTACTTTTCAGAGGAGTAATGTCCTCACCCAGCTTGGCACCAGCTGTTGAAATAAAAGATCAGTATGGAGAATAAAATCCTTTGCTGCTCTGGTGCCTTCCTTGTGGCTCTTTTTCAAGGTGACTTGTGCCATACACAAAATGGCACCTCTCTTTGAATGCGGAGAGGTCCAGGGTTTATATACCAGTCATGTGAATGTGAGTATACCACAAAACACTAGTTCCTTATCATGCGCTTGTTAGCTTGTCCAATCTATGGCAATCACTTCAGTCCCAGGGGTTGAAAGACATAAGACGCAGGGAAAAAAGGAAGCAAAAGCTGAAGAAAGATCAATACTGCACTGTGAAACAAGAAGTGTAGGCTATTTACTTTTCATTGATTTGATGATGCAGGAGAAACACCTCAGACTGGCATTAAATTGAAGGAATACATCTTCTGTGTTTTTTCACCTCAAGGTCAAGAAAGAACCAAAAAGAAATTAGAACAAACAGAAACTAATCACAGGAGTAAAATAAAACTATTAATCCACATTACAAATCCACATGGAAACATAATTGAATATCAGGCTGAATAAGGTACACAATAAAACAAACACTGCCAGCTCTTTTCAGTTTCAACCTGCACCTGGACCGACTGCAAAGAAACAAGTGACTATGTGAGCAGGATAAAACAAATTAAAGTTTAATAGTAGTGTAAAGGCCCTCCTAAAAGAAAGCTTTGTCTTCTTGCTTCGAAATAAAAACATCTATGCAACTTGCAATAAAGGCAGATGTACAAATTCACTTGCATTTATTTATTTAAACAGATACAGTTTTACTTTTTGGGGGGTTTAATGGAACGGGAAGGCATGCTTAGGTTACTCCTTTACCTTACCTTAAAAGATATATAGAGTAGATATGTTGGTACAGAAATCATAACCATCCTGATTTAAATTTGAGGGTTTGGAGGTAAAAAACAAGAAAAAGAAAGAAAAATCACAACTGGATAGTTCACTTCTGCAGACACTAATGTAGTACACTTAAGTAAAAATGCTACAGATAAATCTTGCTTTCAGAGACCAAAGCAAAAGACCAAAATGTCTGGAATTAATACTCTGTAAATATTAATTAATTAACACAAAGGGTTTATTTAGATGCTTGCTTAGAAATCTCCCCAAATAAGATCCTTACTTATGGAAAACATGCACCACTTAAAAAAGAACCCAAACAACTCAAACATAAAGATGACTATGCAGGCAGTGATCCCTATATTATCTTCTGGAGATGAGAAATAAGTAAATTAAAGAGACACCTTCTTCATAGCTAGAGCTGCAGATGGGGTTTCTCCTTGTGGGAGTGCAAAGAACAGTTTAGGGCTCTCCAAAATCAGGAAGAACAGAATGATGTGGGATATAGCTTCAGAAAAAATGTGGAAAAAATAAAGCTGCCAGAGAAAGAGGAGGTTGCCTATTATCGTCATTGTGTCTTCATACAGATTATAGGTGTAAACATTCTAGGCAATGTAGAAAATAAAGCCTCAAAATCAGACTGTCAATTTGATATTCAGGAAAGAGATAAAAATATTGCAAAAAATGCTTGCTTATTCTTAGTGCTACAAGGCATTAGTGTATGCACAGTTTAAATTCAAAGCCGCCTATTTCTAAAGTAAACCATCATATGCCCATGTTGAAAAAGCCCCAAATGTAATTTAGCTAGGTGTGGCAGCAATATTAGAATAAAACTAGAAAGCAGGGGAAATAAGTGCATTCCATATTATGACTATTGCATTATTTTATTTGTGTGTGTGTGTATGCGTTACAACAGCCTCTATTTGAAAAGAAAACCAAAAATTGCAAACATGCCTAGGCTATGCCATAGGAAAGAAATATGAACAAAAATCCCATGGCTCACAGTCATGGACTAGAATTTAAGAATAGATTGGAGAATACTTAAAACACTTTCCATTGTTAGTGGAAAATTCTATAAGGTGTTTATCATCTATTTAGTGTTCGTAGAGATCCTTTAACTTAAAAGTTATTAATAGAAGTCTGCACTGAGAACAAACGACCAGTGTGACATGCATTATATCTTTCTTTTTTTTTTTTTTCTTGTTTCTTTTAGGTTTGGATTGAAGCTTTTGCGGTGAATATTTTCTGTCGTCGTAGTCTT
This sequence comes from Psilopsiagon aurifrons, assembly GCA_025447955.1. Taxonomy (NCBI): domain Eukaryota; kingdom Metazoa; phylum Chordata; class Aves; order Psittaciformes; family Psittacidae; genus Psilopsiagon; species Psilopsiagon aurifrons. Next base: position 16,019 of record JAOEHY010001451.1, read on the forward strand.
CTTTCTCGAGATTTGATTTTAAGACCGAACACCTCAAAACAATTCCTCCATTCTTTGTTTCCACTTGCGCAGGGTGGTATTCGCCCTCATGCAGATTAGCGCTTACTGCAGAGTCCAGCGCCTATTCTGGGATTGACATGAATATTGACGGAAGAATCCCATCCCCATGTCCTTTTCCAAGCTTTTCCAGACATTTTTCTTCAAATTAGGAAACAACACAAATGGACATTGCTGCTCCTATACAAGACTGAAGATTGCTCTATCTCTGTGTCCAGCGGCATCTGTTGGTCTAACAAAAGATCCCATCTTTCTGAAACTTGCTTATGAAGAAACCTCAGTCCTCAAGCTGAGCACAAATTCTGAACAACTGCTTTAAGTTAACTTTCCAGAACTATTTAAATGAACCATTTTCTCCCAAACTTCCTTTTTTTTTTTTTTTTTTCCTTCTAGTCTTTTGACGATAAACAAAAAACCCAAATCCATCAAAGTTTACACAAAACAGCATCCTCCAGGAGAAATCCTGCCAGAACAACGAACACAGCCTGCCAACATAAGACAGCCATTAAAACACACAGAGAGGTCCCACACTGAGACATATGTTAGCAAATGCAAACAAACCATGTCAGTGAAATCATGTGCAACGCACCAGAACTTACTGACACAAATTCAGGGTAGAAACTGGTATTTCCAGATAAGCATTCATCACAAAGCAATCATTCCCTGTCTTCTAGACCAAATATCTAATCAAATCTGTAGAATATCTCAGAAAGATTAAGTTAAAAATATGAGAATTAAAATTCACAATTCTGTTAAACACTGAAAAACAGGAACAGACACCAGAATTTTAATCATGTGTAAATCTGTCCATACACTGCTTGCCTCATGCTAATATTTCATGTCCCCTAAATCTTCTTATTTGTTTTCTTCAAGAGCTCATCTCTTTTCATTCTTCCCTTGCCTATCAAATTGTTGTATCACAAGTATAAAGTATTTACCCTTTTCTTTCAAATGAGCTTATTAGCCAAATTAAACTAAGCCAAATATATTTTCATTCCTACTTAAGCAGAAGTTTGCCTAGTTTATAATAACACTTATAAATTGATTCAGTACTTGCCTTTTTTTATATTTGCCCCCATGGTCAATGGGTGTAATTTATATTAAGCAACAATTCTCTGTATCTTTAGATTTCTAGAAGACTTTAAGCATGTAACCACACTTACATTCTGGCTAGTGAGTTTTCCAGTAAAATGCACTCCTAATTGTAATGGCCTCATTATAGCCCAGACAGAGTCCAGTATAAAATATTTTCCTGTGGATTTCAAAGTTATTTATTCTGAAAATCCTCTCTTAAGCAACTATGTTTGCAGTATTGCTTTAATGTTTCTTAGAAAATTTATATAGAAGATAATTTATGTAATTGCAGCTGTTTGAACAAACTTATGTTCTCTAAGAAAATGCTATTTTTAGTAGAAATCTTTAATGACTACTGCTGTTCAAGCAAAACTATACTATTGTGCAAAAATATTAGACTGAAATAAAATTTAATGCTTTTAACAGCTGTTTTCAAGATAAAATGTAAATCCACGCAGTTAAAACCTAAGCAAACAACTGTTATATTTGAAAAGTTTATTTTCCTCTTAAATGATTTTGTAATCAATGGGTTTTTTTCATCCTTTTTTCTAGAATGTTTTAAACAAGGTAGTAAATATGCAGTGTTTATAAGAAGTAACCTTCTCCTTCCTACCCATGGACTTTTGAAGGCTGTAAAGTTTCTAAATCAAATGAAATAGCTGAATTATCACAGCAAAAAGAAGCAAAGAAACATATATATGCAGTTTGTCACAGTTTATAATATGATGGATAGTAGTGCAATTATTTCATATAGATAAAATGAAACAGTATGGATGTGTCAAAACATTTACACAGCTTGCAGGTTATTCATGTACATTATGAAAATGAAGATTTTGTAGCAGGCAATACAGTCTAGCATGTAAAAACAAAGAGAAAAATATATCTTTGCCTTAGCACATGTAACAATGACATTAGAATTAATAAAAATTTTTGTTGGGCATCTTGATCAGATCCAGTTGCTACAAAAGCTATTGTGAAGACCTTCTTTAGTTGTCTAGTCCTGTGAAGTCTGGAGTTTTCACATCGCATAGTTTTTGGTCCTCAAAGTCAAAGTGTTTCCCAAAAAGAGATTTATGTCTTGAGCTGCAAGACCCAGCTCAGATTTCACTTTACTCTTCGCGACTTCTCTCATGATTTTTAATTTTTTCTCTTTGAAATGTTGACAATAGCCGAGCAAGTCAAAAAGCCAACACATTCTGACAAAAATATCATACTGCAGGGATCCTACACCAATTGAATAGGTACTCTTTGACAATCAGTAAAATAATAATGTAATGCTAGATTTGCATGAAATGTTCACATCACAAAACACAATTTTCTCAAATAATTTTGATAATACATCCAAATTCCATAAATCTCAAAACAATATTAAGTGATTTTTCACCAGAAGAAGCTCTGGTTTTGTTGCTGATTACAACTAGACTTTTTTTTTTTCTTTTTTTTTTTTTTTTTGTATTTATGTATGCATGCATTTATGCATGCATATAATGAGATAAATTATGAAATTTTTTTTCAGCTGGAAATTTTCTTCTTTATTTTTTCAGAGAGGTAGTCACCCTTGCACCTACTGACACTATGTACATAATGACACCTTGAATTGGTGTCAAGTATCTGCTCATCCACCTGATCTGATGAAATTCTATGTCTCTACTCATAAATTAGCCTAGAAATGTTTCTATTCATAAGTTTCTACCTTATTTAGGATCACAGGAAAGCTGCGTATCTCTGTGAAAATCAAACACAAATAATAATACCCTAGATAGTAATAATAATATGTTAACAGAAATCTGAATAGCTCCACATTATGCACTCTACAGAACAAACTTAAAAAAAATGGTTTTGCTTCTAGTACCTTCAAAGATGGAGGACAAGTACACTGGAAGAGCTGAACTCTATCATTCACCTAGCCTTAAAGAAAATAGTGGCAGAAAAATCCCATTCCTTTCTCACTGGCATTCAGTTAAAACCCACAGGAGCTATGTGAGAACTGGCCATAAAAAGTACAAAAGCAAAGCTTCAGGATGTGTGTCGGGAGCAGATTGAACACAAGGTCCCTATAATATGTGCAACCCACTGTCAGTCCGAGTCACAGTGAAACAGATAAAAATGGAATTTCCCTCTGCTAAACTGACAAAGCTGATCTACCTGAAGTGGCCAGAGAATACCTTTAGGAATTTAGAAGTTCATCTGAAACTGAGGGCAGCTTTTCCCCTTTATTTGTGCATACATGCACTAATTGTGAAGTGCTCTGTGAGACCTACGAAGCACACAAAGTGTTCTGTTGGAGGGACAGTATGGCTCGGGACAATCAGTCCAGAAGATTCCTCAACTGTGTGAAAGACAACTTCCTCTTGCAAGAAGGAGAAAATGGAAGACCCAAGGAATTACAGAACAGTCAGTCACACCTCTGTGCCCGGCAAAATCTTGGAGCAGATTCTCCTGAAAACTGCACTAGGGCACATGAAAACCAATGAGGTGGCTCATGACAGCCATCACGGCTTCACTAAAGGCAAATCTTGCCTGACTAGTTTGGTGGGCTTCTATGATGGGGCTGTAGAACTGATGGATAGGGGCAAAGTAGTTGACATCATCTAACTGGACTTATGCAAAGCATTCGACACTGTTTTGCATTACACCCTTGTCTCTAACTGGGAGAGACATGAATGTGAGGGATGGACCAACCAGTGGATAAAGAATTAGCAGGATAGCCACATGCAAAGTGTTGTGGTCAACAGCTCAGTGTTGAGCTGAAGACAGTTAATAAGTGATCGGTGTTGGTACCAGCGTTGTTCAACATCTTTCTTTGTGACACGGACAGTGGGATTGACTGCACCATCAGTAAATTTGCCAGTGATGCCAAGCTGTGTGGTTTGGTTGATATGCTGGAGGGAAAGGATGCCATCCAGAGGGACCTTGACAAGCTTGTGAGGTGGCCAATATTAACCTTACGAAATTCAGCAATTTGAACTGCAAGGTCCTACACCAGCATCAGGGCAATCCCAGGCACAGCTACAGGTTGAGTGGAAAAGTGATTCAGAGAAGCCCCGAGAAGAAAGATTTGGGGATGTTGGTTGATAAGAAAATGAACATGAGCCGGCTGCAGTGTGCACTTGCAGCCCAGAAAGCCGACCATATTCTGGGCTGCATCAAAAGAAGTGTGACCATCAGGCTGAAGGAGGTGATCCTGACCCTCTTCTCTGCTCCCATGAGACCTCACTTGGAGTATTGTGTGCAGTTCTGGTGCCCTCAACAGAAAAAGGGCATGCAACTGTTGGAACGAGTCCAGAGGAGGGCCACGAGGATGATCATGGGACTGAAGCACCTCCCATATGAAGATAGGCTGAGAAAGTTGGGGC
>JAOEHY010001452.1:6010-36633 GCA_025447955.1 Psilopsiagon aurifrons
TTTCTCTGAGGTAGATACCTAGCTATCCAGTTTGGGTACATAGCAAGTTCTTTACATGGACTTAAAATGCAGTCAGAACACATTCTGCACTTCTGTTTGCAGGAAAAGGAAACCATGTGGGCTGAATGAGAGAAGGCAGCTGCACAATTCTCTGAACCAGGACTGCACGATGCACAATATAGTATCTCTACATTGTCCCTCTGTTGCAATGGAAGTTTTAAGTCAGCTTGTTAAAATAAAGATTTTAGTGCATCTGATTAATAATTTTGACTTATGACATCGCAAAAATGAGCAAAAGTTGAGATCACCTCAACTGCTGAAGTTAGTCAGAGAGCTGAAAAATATGCTGCTTAGATGAAGAAGAAAAATTGAGATCATCTTGTTTAGGTACCTACACTTAATAGAAAAATGAATATTTATGGTGAACTTAGGGAATCTAATTTCAACCATAGCTTAAGTAAGAAAAGTCTTCCCTGAAAAATTAATCTAGAACTGAAAAAAGTCTTGAGCATAAAAGATTTTCCCTAATAAACCTAAAACTCAGCAGTACGTTCTGTCCCTTTAGACTGAAAATGCTTCAATTATTGTATTAATTACGTATTATGTAGTAATCTTTCATTCTGTTAAGTTTTCTAAGGTAAAAGTTTCCTTAAGTTCTGTACATGTTCTCTTGACTTTATCATTTCACCTAGACACTGGTACTGTCTCAGAAATTGAGAGGAAGAAAAAAACAAAAAAAAAAAAAAAAAAAAAAAAGCCCGAAACCAAACAAAATTGAAGTAGAAACATAAAGATGCAAAGCCAGCAAGCACACAAAATTGTAGCTTTCTAACTTTAAAAACATGAGAAAGAAAAGTCCGAAAGTATTATAATAAGGCAGAATGCTAAAAAGTGCAAAGATGTGGGAGTGGAATCTTGAAATAAGACAAAAGAAGGAAAAAGAAAGTCCAAAAAAGAAAAGTAAATTATAATAATGAAAACTGAAAGCCTCCCTTCATCTGTCTTAAAAATAGACACCAATGTTTTGCAGATTAACTTTGGTTTTGTAATTATGGTCTTATGGAGAAATGAATGCTGGTGAACTAAACTGCTCACTTAAAGAGTGCAGTTAAATCCATGGCATAGCAGAAACAGCTGTTGCCCATTATGCTTTGCTTTTTGATGATAAGTGGTAAGAAAGGTTGGGAAAAGGTGATTATTCAGCACTTTTTATTATGAGGTAATGGCTCCAATGATGTTAGCAATATAATTAAAAAAAAAATCAGTCCTATTTTCTGTGAAGACACTTAATGTTTCCATCTCTCCCTGCTGTCCTATAATGTATTTGTATATGGAGTAACATTGGAGGTTAGGGTAAAAATGGAGCAAATCAGAATCAGAGAAAATTTTGTGCATTACATACACAGCCCTAGTCCAAACTGGGTAATTCAGTGTGCCTAAGCTACATATTTAAATCAAAACTATTATTCTTGTTCATATAAAAGGAACAGTAAAACTTGCTCTCTGTTATGTCTTCGGAATGCTTTTTCTGTATGCCATTCACAAAGGCATATGAATTTTCACATGAATGTCTCCAACTTTCTTTGTCTTTGTAACTATCTCATATGAAAGGAGAGCTTAATATGTCACCTTAATAACAAATATCTTACTATTTTTCTTCTGGGTTACCCTTGGCAGGCAAACTTCCATCCAGCTGTTGACTTACTCTCCAACTCCCCATGTGAGCCGAGAGAAAATGAGAACAAGAATGAGAAAGCTTGTGGGTCTTTAGGTAGGGAGATTGCTTACCAATTACTGTCATTGGCAAAAAAAGACTTGACTTGGGAAAAAAATGTTTAATTGACTGCCAAATTGAAGAAATATTTTTGGGTACCAGGAAATAAAAAGACAAAAAAACCAAAACAAAACTCCATCACTATTCCTCCTTCTTCCCAGGCTCAGCCTTAGACTTTCAATCTTGTCTCCTCTACCTCTTCCTCCAAAAGCAGTGCAAAAGGGATGAGGAATGGGAGTTGCAGTCAGTCCCTAATAGCTTTTCTCTGCCACTTCTTTCTGCACACATTTTTCCTCTTTTCCAGCATGGGTCCTTTCAGGAAAATCTCTTGTGTCTTGGGTGCTGAATGGGCTTTAGGGATTATCTCTTCCACTGTGGATCACCTCTTCCTGCTCCATGCTGTTCCCTCTGCTGTTTCTCTCTGTTTTCCCCTCCCCTCTCTGCCTCCCTCTCTGTCTATTTTCTGTCATTTCTTTAAATATGCTTTCCACCTTAAATACGTCACCATCTTGGATGATGGGTTCGGGTTTATCCTGCGGTGGGTCCTTTGAAGCCAGCTGCAACCGGACATGTCCAGCATGGCCTCTCCTCACAAACACCATCTCTGCAGCCACCTGAGAAGCACGTCAACATGTTGACAGCTGCACCAAAGACAAACTTGTACTAGGCCACACCACGTATTTAGGACAATGGACAACTTAGAAGGGAAAGCCTGCACATGAAGAGCTGATTCTAAATTTTTCACAGCCCTTGATAAAATGACTTGAAGAAAGGGATGATGGAGCTTTATCCAGCAGGCAGTCTGGATTCTACAAAGGGTAAGTTATTTACATTGACTGAATTAGTTCAGGAAAGCTTTTTTTTTTTTTTTTTTTTTTTTTACACAGCTACCCGAGATGTCTCATTCAGTTTTATAATGCAGGTGATAATGTGTATTTTATGCTGGCTTCCAAGAAGATCATAGAAAAGTCAAAGCTTATTTCTAGGGCTAGCTGATTAGATATGTCCCTATGTTCGAAATTTTGCACATAGCACACACGTGCTAAACTCATGAGAGGAGTAGGGGAATCAGACCTTTCCAAACCTACAAGGTGCTCCTGAAAACACGTGAGGTATCTTGTAGCAATACTTCCCTTTAGATTCCTTTCTGTGGGTGGCACATTAGCAAAGCAGTATTATGACCAGAGAGGAGATTTCCAGTTTCCTGCTTAGTGGCACTTCAGAGTATGATAAATAAGCATCTTTTGGGCATCACTCATATTTCAGAACAGAATGTACCTTTTTTCAGACTGTTGTTCTCATATCATCAAAAAGGATTCAATTTGAACACACCATACCATACACACCATAAGACCAAAAAATTTCCACCCCGAGCAAGAAGACTTGACAAATCATAAGTTCAGATTTTAGAACTGATCTTTCGGTGATGAAAAAAGGTGGGTTTTTTTTGCTTTTATTCAAGATTTTGGACTGTCAAAACACTTTATAAATTTTAATGAATAGTAAAAATGCTGCTACTTTCTTGGCCAGATGGAAGAGAGAAAAACAAGACAGATGTTCATTGAGATAGGAAACCCTAAAAATCCTTTGAAACTGAAATTGTGGTTTGTTTACACTCCTTTCTCTGATGGGTTGTTAGAAGTAAAGGCCCTCCTCTGCACTGAATAGATGCTAACCCAAGGACAAAAAAAAACCCCAGCAAACAAAACACATCACAGGCTCAATAAATGAATAAATAAATAGTATGAAGTAAGAAAATGACATAAACTATTGTTAAAGTTGCTGGGTGGAAATGAGGCTTTGTGCCCATTGGCTAAAATGGAGATCTAAACATACTGAGCAGACCGTGTCCCTGCTCCCTAAACTGCAGTGTAGGTGACCCAAACAACCTAGAAATGTCAACGAGAAAGAAATGGAATATTTACCTCTCAGATTTGATCAAGTTTTTGTCACTAGCACATGTAGACTGATTTTCCAGTTAGTAGCATATAAGATCCTTAGATGAACAATATAAACAGGGAGGTAAAAAATCCGAGTATTCTGGATATCCCTTTTCAGGTCCTCAAAGTAGTCTGTGGACATTGAGTATACAGGGAATACAGAAGCTTAGATCTACTGGATTGCATTCTCTCTTTATCCATAGTCATAAGCTTCAAGTATCATTGAAGTGATTTCTGAAATCAATAGATTATATTCTAGCCAGCACTGCAATGCAAACTGACAAATCTTAACTCACTTGACACTCTAAAATGTATGCATGATAAATCAATTAATATAAATGTGTATAGTGAGAAATGGTTGTTCTAGACTCATTTTACAACTTACAACTCTATTAGATTGCTTATTCCCCATAGGGAATGAATTCTATTATCTTCTTGTAGCTTGAAAGGAGACAGGTACAGTTTTCAAGTAAATAATCTGGATGGGAAATAGCTATTTTTCACATCTTAAATTTATAGCTTAAAATGTTTGAAGCAATGAAGAAACTAGCTTTCTCTAAATTAAAAAAAAAAAAAAAAAAAAGAATCATGGGAAAAATATACTATGAGAGTGCAGCTAGACCAAAATGTTTTAGACTTGAACAACAGTGTAACTACTATTTCAAAAAGCATTAGCATTTAATCAATAATAAGAACATAGTTTTATTTCTCATAAAATTAAAACTAACTAGGGAAATAAGATGTTCTTCCTCAAATCCTTGTTATGGGTAAAAGGGAAAACCACCATATATTTGCAGCCAAGAATTTGTAGTTGAGACTGAGATCCTCACCTTGCAATCAAAATCAAAGCGAAGATTATTACTCCAATTACAGTGGATACTAGCATTTTTAGACCAAATTATCTAGTAATTTCCTCAAAAATGGTCCAATGAAACTGTTATACGTGAAATTCCTGCTCACTGACTGCCTTCCAGTGTTTCTCTGAGTCAATAGTTTTAGGTTTCACTAATAAAATGTAAGGGAGCACTGTGAGAGTTCACCACCACACCGCCACCAGTATGCATTAACAGTGGTAGTTTGGAACACTTTCTCTCAGTCTTGAGGTCTGCTCAGTGTTAATTTTATATTTATTTTTGGTGTTCTTTTCATTGGCTCGCATAAGTTTGAAAATTGCTCACTAAGTTATAAAAAAACACTGTTGCTGTACTCAAGAAGGATGTTGTTACTTTCATACATGATAAGACAGAATAAATAAATAGCCTGTTAGAATTTGAAATGTATATATATATAAACATAACTGATTCTCTTTCTATTTTTTTCACTGTCAATTAATGGTGTCAGGTAATCAGAAAGGACTAAAATAAAGGGTCATTTCTTGTTGTAAAGTGACTACTTTGGTTTCTCAGATCTCTACAGTATGTAGCATTTAAAGACTTAATCAAAGTACATTAGCCAGTAGTCAAGTTGCCACTTGACTATTAGACAATTGTTATAACAGCTAAAACTAGCGTAGGCCAGGACAAGCCTAGAAAACTGCTAAGACCCTGCAGTGTTAGGTCAATATAGCTCCTGTGGTCTTTTACAAGTAGCTGTGCAAGTCATATACAAAAAAAAACAAAAGAGAATGATATCCTTTTTATTGAATTAATTCTTATGTAGAAAATTAGTTTACTTGTGAAAGTTTCTGTAGTTTCTGTCCATACTCAAATCTTTTGTCTCACCACCTATTCACAAAGATTAAAGACTTAGCTGTCTGTAATCCATGGAGCACTGGACAGGGCTCCATCTCACATCAAACTATGTATCCTCCTCCATTCCCACTCTTAAGTTCAGCAATTCAAAAGGCAGAGAAAATTTTGAATGTTCAGACAAAATACATGACAAAAAATGACCAAAATTACTATTTTTAGAATATGTTATCCAAAAATTCCTGGCTGATACAGACATAAAGGGAAATTTGGTTGAGCTGTAGATGCCGCAGATGCTCAGTAAGCAAAATATTACTCAGTTTAAAGTAAACAAAACATAACAATTTATTTGTTCAGTATCCCTATTCCAGGATGACAACTACAAGAAATCCCAGAACAGAAAAAACAATATTAAAATTATAGTGAATATTTCCACATAGGCATCACAGAATCACAGAATGGTTATGACTATAGGAGATATCTGGGGATCACCTATTTCAATTCCCCCTGCTCAAGCATGGCCACCTAGAGCTGGTTGCCCAGAACCATATCCATGTAGTATCTGAATATCTCCAAAAATGGAGACTCAGAAGCCCCCCAAACAACCTGTGTTCAGTCACCCTCAAAATAAAAAAGTGTTTTTCAGATGGAAACCATTGCCTCTGGTCCTGTCACTGAGGACCACAGGAAGCCTGGCTCTCTTCTCTTTGTGCCCTCCCTACACGATAATAAAATCCACGGTGAGCCTTCTTCTCTCTAGGCTTAACAGTCCCAGCTCTTTCAGACTTTCCTCACGAGAGATGCTCAAGTCCCTTAATCAACTTCATGACCCTTCACTGGACTTTCTCCACTATGTCCATGTGTCCTTTGTACTGAGTAGCCCAAAACTGGACGGAAAACTTCAAGTTTGGCTTCACCAGTAATGAAGGGAAGCCTCCCCTTCCTTGACACACTAGGAACACTCCTAGTGCAGCCCAAGTCACCATTAGCCTTCACTGTGTGAAAGGCCCATTTTTGGCTCATGTTAGTTTCCATCAGAAACCCCAGGTCCTTTCCTGCCAACCTGCTTTCAAGCTCTGTGGACCCAGCTTGCTGGTGTGCATGAGATTTCTGTCAGCCCATTTCTCCAGACTGTCAAGGTCCCTCTGAATGCCAGCACGACTCCCTTGCATTTCCAACTTCACCCCTGGACAATGTTTCTTTATTCCTCTGAAGTTACCCATCCTTGCTTTCATCCCCTGTATGCTTTCTTTTTGGTGTTTGCATTTTGTCAGCAGCTCCTGATTCATCCATACAGGTCTCCTGGCATTTTTGCCTGACTTCTTATTCATGAGGAACTAGCTGTCTTGAGCTAGGAGGAGGTGACTATTAACCAGCTTTCTGGGGCCTTCTCCCTCAAGGACCTTATCCCATTTCCAAGCACACCTTTGAGGAGGCCAAAGTCTGCTCTTTTGAATGTCAGGGTTGTAAACTTGCTTTCTAACTTCCTCACTCAGGTTGCTGAACTCCGTCATCTTATGGTCACTGCAGCCAAGAGTACCTTCACATCCTCAATAAGCCCCACCTTATTAGTGTTTAAAAGATCCAGAAGAACAACTCCCCTGGTTATCTTTTCCACCACTTGGTGGAGGAAGGCATCACCAACTTGCTCCATGAGTCTCCTGGATTGCTTATTTCTTGCTATATTTTCCCTCCAGCAGAAATCAGGGTGGCTGAAGTCCAAGTCATTTCTATACGTCTATCAAGGTCCTCATCCACTTGCTCTTCTTGGTTGAGCAGCCTAAAGACACCATTTGTAACCTTTGTCTTCCCTCTCTTTAATTACAACCCAGAAAGTCTCATTTGGCTCCTCATTCATTCCCAGGAAGAACTCCATGCATTCCACCTGCTCTCTCACATAAATGGCAGCTCCCATCTACATCTTTCCTTCCTGTCCTTTGTAAAGAGCCCATATCCCACAGCTGTAACATTCCAGCTATGGGACCAATCCCACCACATGTCCATGATCCCACCAAGTTCATAGTCTTGCAACTGCATGCAAGTATCCAGGTCAGGATGTTTGTTTCCATTACTATGCACCTGATTGTATGGGCAGTTTAAAAAGTATCACCCTGAATTTTTTCTAAACAATATTGAGTTATTTTATCCAGTATTGCTTTAATCGGGTACTTTGGGATGAATGGAACGGGTTATCTTTATTTTTATCTGGGTGTCAGCTGAGGCAGAGTTAATTTTTTTTCCTACTGGTTGTGTTTAAGCCACAACGATCCTGCAACATTCCAAATAAAGTTCCCTTCTTGCTTTTTTTCATAGTGCATTATCTAGAGGCCCAAATCCCAAAATAGTACACCAAATACAAAAAAACAGCTGTGATTTTCATTTAGAATTGAAATTGTTGTGTAAAGTTATTGTTGTGTAAATGCATGATATGAGAAGGGTAGACTGAAGTCTTATTTGGGTACTGTGCTTCGCAGGAGAAGTATCCCACTGCATATTGATTTGGAAACTATGCAAGAACAACTCTATAAGCAACCATTTTAAAAACAAATCTGCTACTACCTCAATTTCAGCTGGAGTAGGGACATGAAGTACTTTCATAGCTTAGATGAAGCTTGGAAGTTAGCAGACAGCCTCATTTCCATAGCAGCCAAAATTTATGAAGCCCTAAGCCAATTATTTAATTAGCTAATTCACTCAGTCACAAATAATTTGCACGTAGCTGTAAATGTCAAATTTGAAAACACTGGGGAGAATTAGTCCTGGCGGAAAGTATATTACTGAGACTAGAATCCCCTTACAAGACTTTCCCAGGAAGTCTCAACAGTTTTGAGAGATGAAGATCAGTTTGTATTGGTGATTGTATCGAGGAGTGGGGAGGAAAAAGGAGGAAACAGTAGTATGAATCTTAACAGATGACAGATGATGAGCTTGGTTGCCTAAGTAATTCTTAAAAAGATATTATATCACTCAATATCTCATTTTAACTGAATAATTTCTGGGTGTGCGCATGTTCATGAGACAAATAGACTTGTCCAACTTCCTACTGATATTAGGAAAGTGGATTTTAGCTCTTTGGAAGAAAAAGAATGTTTACATTTTCTTTTAGCTCATAATCAGTTTATCCTGTTTCAATCTCCAGATTTATTTTATTTTATGGAATTCATATCCCTTCTGGTCAATAAATATTTCTGCTTGCATAATGCCATTTTTTAAAAGAGCTTTGTCTCCCTATAGCTTCATCTCTGCTCTTTAGATGGTTCTTCCCATTTTCCATTACAGAAAGAAAACAGAAGCAAAAGGATTTTAAAGCTTTTGCCATATGCTGTACTGTAACAGTAAGGAAATTGGCAAATACCTCTGCTAGTTTCTTCAGCATCCCTTTTGATAAGTGAGAACAGTCATGCCTAAGAATTGCTCTTCTAAGATTTTCCCCTACACCTGCAATCAAGATATTTGCAAGAGATTCCCAAGTGTTGGCAATGCTGTCATTATGGGGAGGTAAGAACAGAGAAAGAAGCTTTGGAAAACCTCCCATGGCTAAGCATTATGTTTTTCTCCCCATTAGTTGTCATTCCTCCAAACATTTCCAAAATATCTTTGTGGCAGCTCCTTTCCCCCACTTAGCACAATCTTTCCTTTGCATGTGACTAGTTAGATCTCTTGTTTTTCTTAGAAATCGTGTCACTTATTTTTTTTTCTTAGCAGCTGTGATGCTTCTCCCTCCCTAGAAATACTTTTGGTCTCCTCTATCAAGATTATAGCTGCTGAGATTTCAGGAGAAAAAAAAAATCTTACTTCTCACAAGTAAGAAAACAAAGGTAAATCAAAGTTGTCAGCATTCAGCATTTTTAAAATCTCAGATATTTAAGCCACCAACATAGGATATTTTTGGATGGTCTGAAAAACTGATTTTTGAATACTGAGTGATTGCACAGAGATAACTGAAAGATCTTGCTCCTGATAGGGTTTTTTCTGGCTTTAATGTGTTTCTCTGTGTGTCCTGTCAACTTAACAGCTACAATTAACAAAGTATGATTTGAAGTCTTCAGACACAAAGGATTTAATGTACTAGGTAATATTGTGTTAAAAGTTATGTATAAGCAAACTGTGTTGACATCAATTTTCAATTTGAAAATGGTCAATAGAAACACAGGACTGTGGAGAAAGCCAGAAAGGTTTTTCTGCTGCAATTTTCTGCAGGTTCAAAACAATGCTAACAATCCAGCTACATGAATATAATCAATAAACCAGACTACCACATCAAATTTTGTGCTATGTAATCATTTATCTCTTAGTTTCCTCTTTTGCACAAGAACACACACTCACACATATACACACATAAATATTTTTCTTCAGCCATCATCTCATCAATATTTGGGTTCTGCCTCACAAGTAAAAAGAACAGGCTGCAGAGCTACTGTTATTAACTCATTCTCTGTCTTACTATGCTTATCTCTTTTGCAGACAAAAGGAGAACTAAAACACCTCTGTTATATCGTCAAAACACTAATTAAAGGAAGCTAAAAATAATATCAACAAATGGAAGTTTATCATAAAAAAAACCCACTCAAAGCCAAAAAAACAGATGCCCAACAATCCCTAATCTCTCTAGTTTTACACATAATTCAACCCTTTTATAAATACTAAAGGTAATATTGTCTCTGAGAACATAGATGTTTATCCCCAGGCCATCAGCAATAAAGCTGGCTTCATGTAAGCATGGTAAGTAAATGCAGATACATATTGAAGGTATTATTGGTTTCCTACCTTATTTCATTCACATTGTAGGCAAAAGCTTCCATCTGCTCTACAATATTAAGCTCCCCTGTTTAATCTCCTTATTGTTTAATTTTCTCTTTTTGTTTCTCAAAGAGCAGTTTTCATGTTTTCATAATTTATTGCAGCACTATCCTTTCAACATTGCTTACATTGTTTCTTTGCAGTATCTTAATTTACCTATGTCTGAACACAGCTGAATCACAGAACGGTTGGGGTTGGAAGGGACCTCTGGAGATCATTTAGCCCAACTCCCCTCAGCCTGCTCTTCACACTCTTCCTTATTTACCCCAGGATACCATCTGCCTTCTTGGCCACAAGGGCACATTGCTGGCTCATGGTTAACTTGTCGTTCATTAAGATTCCCAGGTCCTTCTCCACAGAGCTGCTTTCCAGCAGGTCAATACTTAATCTGCACTGGTTATTGCCCTGCTTCCTCTCTGCAGGATCTGAACTCCACCATCACATGGTCGTTGCACCCAAGGCTGCTTCAAGTCTTTACATCCTCAACCATTCCTTTTTTGTTTAATAGTACAATGTCCAGCTGCACACCTTCCCTTCACTGGCTCATCCACTCTCTGCATCTAAAGTGGTCATCAGCGCTCTGCAGAATTCTCCGGGGCAGTGTGTGCCTAGCTGTATTGTCCCTCCAGCAATCAGGGTGTCCCAGATATCAAGGTGGTTGAAGTCTCCCTTGAGAACCAAGGCCTGTGATCATGAGGATACTTCCAGCTGTCTGTAGAAGGCCTCATCGACTTCCTCTTTCTCATCTGATGGCACATAGTAAACACCCACAACAGTGTCACCCATGTTAGGCTCCCGCTTAGTACTTACCCATAAGCTCTTGACTCATTCTTCATCCACCCCTAGGCCAAGTCTGATACATTCCTGTTGTTCTCTCTTGAAAAGAGAAACGCTACCACATCTCCTTGCTGGTCTGTCTTTCCTGAAATGTACCTTTCCATACCTGACAACATTCTAGTCATGCAAGCTATTCCACAATATTTCTGTAATTGCAGTGGGGTCACAGCCCTGCAACTGCACACAGATCTCTTCCTGTATATTCCCTATACTTCATGCATTGGTATGCAGACATTTCAGAGAGGTAGTTGAGCATGCATGTTTCCCAGGAAGGGTACAAGAGGCCACTACACTCGAGGTGGTTTGCCTTCTGATTCTCATAGGATAGGAAAAAAATGAGCCATAAATAAAACAAACCACAGTATTTTCTCTGACTACTGCTTAGGTGTTCTGCAGTTGAAGGAGAGCAAGACACTGGCCACAGGGAGACATCAAAAATGTATATACTAATATTTCATAAAAATAAAGAATTCTCCTAATATACTACTTTACCATGCCCATGCCAGGGGGGTTGGAACTAGATGATCTTAAGGTACTTTCCAACCCTAACTATTCTATTATTCTATGGTTATGATATCATACTAATAGTCTATACTTAAATTCATTAGCTGAAAATGAAAACATTTTATTTTATATGAGGGTTTAGATAATAGAAATTATTTAATTTGGATGATGCTTTAAGTAATAGATACAGAACAATTCATTATACTTTGGTTTGTTTTGCTTTTAATTCTGGGCAGTCTTATAAAATAAAAATCGTTTAACTTCCTGCCATAAAAAAGAGATGAACCATATGTAATTCAACACCTGGGAACATTTTGTGAAAATATTTTTTTCCACTACTTTATCTACTTGATTGAAAGAGTAACAACAATACTACTGTCAGCAGCATCCCAAGGTTAAAATTTTGATTTAAAATGACAGGTAGACTTGAGTAATCTTCTAATCCACATTTGTTTACGAAGTCCACAATGACAGAAGTCTCATGGCAAGTTACGGGACACAGTGAAAACTGTCTTTTTTCTTACTATGACAGAACTTTCTAGTGACTCAATTAGTTTTCTCATAATGGTTCCAGAAGGTGGCAGATTTATGACACTAGCAAGAATACATTTTTTTATTGCTTGGTTGTTTTGTGGGTTTTTTTTTTTTTTTTCCCTATAGCTGTGATACTGAACTGTTCTGATAGCTCTAATTAGTGACAGTGGCAAATTGCATTGTGGTGTTTTGGAGTTTCTCTTTGTATTTTATTTTGGCAGGAATTTCTGTTTCTTTGTTTCTCTTTTCCTTGATTTAACTTTAAGCTTATTTTTTTGTGGAGAAAATCAAAAAAAAAACCAACAAAAATTTTTTTTTTAAGTTCTGCAAAATTAAGGAGAATCATAAAGTAGATGGACAAGTATATAAACCCAGTATTGCCTTTATTAAGGAGATTCATAAAATAGGGAGAAAATTACATATTCAAGCTCTGTTTTTCATCATCTGCCAGTGTAAACACAGAGCCTTCCATTCAAATGAGACACTCAGAATTCATTACAGTGGACCAAGATTAGGTGTAAAAAGCATGGTGGTTTTCATACTTTTTTCTAAGCTAGAATAAGAGGACTACACCTTAGTTGACAGAATTTAAATTCTGCATAGAGACTGCATTTTTATAACATATTTTGATTTAGTATAAGATCATAAATTACTAAAGACAAAATTGGTAATAGGTCCTTCATGGATTATTCTTTAGTATTTTATGTTGTAGGGATATTTGTTTAAGTAAGTAGATGGAGCTTCATAATTTGTTTGTCATAAATAAAATTGCACATGAGAACTTACAAAACTCAAGTGCTGAATCAGAGAAATATTGCTATTTAAAGTTTGTTATATTGAAATAAATGTTTCTATCAGAATACTAGAGGAGAAATAGTTCATATATCTCAGCGGAACATATATCATTAAATCGTAAGTTTTCTGAAATGTGCATGGCAGAACTTCAGAAATTCTTAGTGTGTTATAAAATCACAGATAACAGTCTCCAGGGACTGTGAAGTCAAATGTCTTCTGGTAAGGGAAAGGGGAGTGGACTACCCATGTAGAATCACTGAGCTTCAGCTTGGATTTTTATCCTATCTTATGCAGTCACATTAGAGGATCATAATTGCCACCTCAGGCCCCAGAATATATCAATTTGTAAAACAGATATTTAAAAAAAAACCCAGTTTGATTAGTAGAGAAGTAATGTGTTGCCATGAATCCAGTAACGTTAGCTAAAGGCCAAAGGACAGAACCTGAGACTGGCCTTGCTACTAACATGCCAATGGGATAGCTCTCTGTAATGCCATAAAATAATCATTCCCAGGGAAGACATTTTCCTGAAATCTGGTAAAGATTCATAGGAGAGATATGGGTGAATTTTCTAGGAAATCTCTTTAAATCCCGTATTCATACAGACATTTTGAAAGGTATAATAAAAAGGAAATTGTCCTGCTGCAGGTGGCAGTGAGTGTCAAAATGAAGGGGGTAACAATAAAGAATCCCACGAGCATAATAAAGAAGCTGTCAGCCCTCTAACACGGAAAGGATTGGAAGTTTAGAAATATGTAAACACATTAAGTTTAGCCTTTACCTGAAACTGGTTTGGACAAGTTTACTTCAGTGCAAAAGTACAATGCCTTGTGTTAAGGGTATTCTCATCTTACTCATGCTACTTTCCTTGGGGCTATAATAAACGCATCTTCTTGTTTGTTTGCATGTCTTCTTCTCAGGAGTGAAGACAAGCCCTTAGAAGACAGGATGATGAGAAAATGTGTATGAAAACAGTAATTTGACAGCCTCATATTTTGTAACGTGTTTTAATTAACTTCATAGAATGGAATTGATCTCACCTCCAGACACCTAAAAAGTAATTATCTGTGTCAGTGTTACTCATCTCGTTCCCTTTTTCAAGAGGAGAAATAGGTGCCTATAACCTTTCTAAAGCAAGTACCTAAAATCACCCTCGGAGAGATCAGTATCCCTCCACTTATTGTATATAAAGGTCCTCTGATTACTGGCTTATATTTATATAATTTAATGATGCCTAAAAGTGAATTTATACCATCCTTTCTTTGCAACAGTTTACTTTCCCCAAAACCAAGGCAATACTGAAATATCAGTATAGAAACACCTTATTTCACTATTTTTTCTTCTGTTAAATAGTACTTTGCAATTATGCATACTGTGCAACTGATTAATGTATGACCAGTCTGCAGAGAATGATGCTGTGAACTCCTTAAATTCTTTTCATTTTTTGTAAATACAACAGATGGTTTTGACAAGAATATTTCCAAATAGAAAAGTAGAAGAGTAAGCTTTCCTAGTTCTGATGCCAGTTGTCCTGCATAATTATGTACTATTTAGTGTACAGTAACATGCAGAGAATGATATTAAAAGTATGCATCAATATGATGATATAATAAACACATTGTTCTATCGATTACTGCTATTGACTTCCACAAAAGTTGAATTTGGAATCTTGTTCTATTAGGCTATGTCAAACCCAAGCAGGAATGTTTTGAATTAAACTTGACGTCAATCAAAATATTACATGGACAAATCACAGCTTACCTTATCTGCATAAACTGTAGCAGGAGGGACTTTTCTGCCCCAGTGAGACTCAGAAATACTCCCATTGTTGGTGCTTTTGTTTTCAATGAAATTGGTGGTTCAGCATGCAAGATATTGCCTGATCAGGTCTTAATATGGCCTGTGTATGCTACAGATGGAAAGGTCCAGTGAGTATTTCAAACAGACTCATAAGTTGCTGAAGAACATCCTCTTCCTGACAGTTTTACATGCCACAATTCTGTTCAAATAGACCAGCTCTCTCATTTGATTCAGAACATGTATCTTCAGAACATGAACAGAGGTGAACAACACAGTATAAATGAAGATGCCAAATCTAGGTCCCATTGATGGCATCATTAGTTCTACTTCCACTGAGTCAATAAGACCAGGATTTGACCCAAAGATAAAAGATGAATAGTTATGGGAAAGCAAGCAAAATGAGAGAATATTTTATCCAAAACAGGCTTCACATACACAGGCAGAATTCTGACAAAGTAAGACTTACTATGTAGCTAAAATCCGTTAACAAAAGGTTTTCATTTTCATAGTTGATTATTTAAAGCTTAACCTTTAGTGCAGCCCTAGGTATCTAATGATAGGCACCTGAACTGGTACATAAGAGTATTCAGTATTCCAAAGAAAATATTGGGAATTTAGACACATAAGAGAGAGAAAACTTTTCCCATCCAGGTATAACTATTGAGGATCTTGTTAATAATAAGCATGTCTGATTTGAAGTTCAGAACAAACTATTTTGTGTAGGTAGGTATGCATAACCTACATCAGAAAGTTATTAAACAGAGTTACTTTCATGATAATGAAATCATACTGACATAGATGTTTTCAGATTTCTACTTAATAGACAAAGAATGAACATAATGATCAGTACCTAGAGGCACAGCTATTGAAATGTTTCAGAAGTTATGAAATGAAAAGAAAGCTAACAAGCAGATGCACAAAGAAGATTCGAAAATTGAATCATAAACACATGAAGAGGAAAAAAGAGACTGAATTGTCAACTAATAAGGCTTGCCAACTGGATAATAAAATATTTTAATCAACCCAGTTAAGCTTTAAGACATGGAAGCTAAAATAAAAATAAAATAAATAAAAAATAATTCTCTCCTCATGTCATAGAATTGCTTATTCTACTGAGCAGGTCTGAATTAAATACTACTTCCAGTGAACACAAAAACCTGAACTGCTGTGAGTTTTGTTCACAGAAAAAGTTTAACTCATCAAACTGCACAAACCAAAGTTAATAAGTAAATATGTAACATCCAACATGCATGTAAGTCCTTACTTAAGAAAATAAATAGGACACAGGATGCCAAAGTATTTGCTGCTTTTCTTTGCTTGAAGATCACCTCTTCAGTCACCTGAGTGTGAGATAAATCTCATTTGACTTGTTTGGACTTGCATGACAACATTTGCCTGGGTGCTTCTAGGATGTCTGGCTATACCTGTATTGTTTCCTAATATTCGATTTATTACCCTTTCAAGTGAGTTTGAGGATGCTATTATGGAGAACATAAAGTGTATAATATTCACCAACAGAAAGATTATATGGTATGTCTTCATGTTTTTACCTAGGTTAAAAAGGTAAAATCTACTAAAAATATAGTGAACTGTGTTTACACCTGGTGCAATTCCTCTGCTTCTTTTCCTTCAACGGCTTTGTATATTGGACAGTTTTGGCCTATGAATTTCAGATATATTTTAAAATTATAGTTTTCTGAAGACACTTCATACTTTAGAAAGCAACTGGCACTTCAACGGCAATCTTGGCAACGGAAAAAGTGCTGAAAGAGCAGAGATTCATTCTCATTTCAAGAAGTAGCCACCTGAGGTCAATACTAAGGAACATTGGCAAGAAGTCTGCAGATGCACTGTTTGTTCTGTACCAGTTCTGCAGATATAAAAAACTACTCTTTCCAGAATTGTCACAATGGTAAATTGTATAACACATAAATTCATATTTTCCTGTAAGCTTCAAACTTTCATATGTATGAAATACAACCTAGGATGCTGTGGTAAAATTATTTTATCAGCATGCCATATTATTAACTGACAGTGAAACCATAGAAGAATTACACATTTCTGGGTAATTTTTGCTAACATCATCACGTCTTCTCCACATGCCCACTGAAAATCACTCTGAAAAATATCTTAGGGAATTAAGGAGGTTAGCTGTAAGTAGCAATTTTTACTTTCTTTTGCAAAGCTCTACATTCATTTATCTCTAGTCAAGCACATGAAGTTTAAGGAAGCCATAGTATTTTAAAGATTTCCTGGGACATATTTTCAAAACTATTATCAAAAGCACAAAACACTGAATACTACCTGAAAAGTGGGAATGCTCATATCCCAGTGGCAGGAAGCTCTTTTTTGAAGCCTTAGTGGAAAACATAAATCCTTAAATTCAACATTCATCTTCAGTTTAGACTGAAATTTTTTAGACCCAGCAAGAAGATGCATTCTGCATTTAAAGAAATTAATACAGTATTTTGGAGAAGATGTTTAAAATGCCATAAATAGTGTCAGCTTTTGGAAACTACTGAGATGTTGAAATATCACAGCTAGCCGTAAGGAAAACAGTGAGAAAGACAAATGGCAAAAAGATTGCACAGTGTGCACCTAAAAACTGTGGAAGCATTCAGCAAGCATTATGAACTGCATTGGCTCAGCTGTATTCTGTTCCTATGATATCTTGATATGATATATACATATACATAGCACACAAAAAGGGACCAGCTGTAGCTTCAGAGCTGTGGGTCCCTTTGACAGAAAAAGAGGGCACAGGCCTTAAGCAAAGTGCCTAGAGGCATATGCCTTTGAAAGAAATTTCCTTAACGTTCAGCAGACTTATTGCTACTGAGTTTTAGGTCAGCATAGATAAGGTGTCATAGCCAGGAAAATCCCCTATACCCACAATTTCTCACATCCTTTAAAAAGTTTATTGACTTCAATCATCCCACTGTCATTTACTATTGCATAATGTATTCCTCACTCCACATACAATCCAATATGAAACAGAAATTTCTGACAGCTTTAAAATGGGCAAAGGTTCATTGTCCTGAAAATGTTTATTCCAATAGATGTGATGATGATGATTACAGTGATTAAGATATTAGGTCCTAAAATGCTAATATTTCCCACATTTTTTTTGGTGAAGATTCTAAAAGTTTATTGTATCAAAACAATCAGGTTGCACCCGCAGTTCTTCTGAGCGCTGCTATAGCAGGCTTGTCATGGAAACCTGTGGGGCTTGACAGATTATTTTCTTTTTTTCTTTTCAAGACTACAAGACTTGCAGGCTTTTTTGCAGTGAATGGGTTAAAAGAATGGATGTTTCTGTAACAACACTGTAGTATTACCTGAATTAAATGCACAGAAAAAATGTCATGCTTAGAAGTATACTAATATGAATAAAAGTAGAGAAAAACATCAATTATTTTAGACCCTTATATTTAGACCAGGTCAGAAAAAAACACTTAGGATATTTAGACAGTATTAAGTATCTAACTATTAATATATCATGACACCATTTGCAATAGTAATACTGTCCTTTTGCCTTACATAACGCTGTGATATCACCATTATAATAGCAACTGTAAAATGCAAAAAGAAATCAAGCATTTCTGTGGTAAAGTTTGTACTGAGTTCGCTAGAAGACCCCACATTCTTCTAGAGATATGGGCCTGAAACCAATAGTCTCCTGGGGATTCCAGGTACTTTGACTAAATATGAAAATCTTAGAAGATTCTAGTATTTTATATATTGATGTCTGGTCCCTGGACACACTATTTATGAAGCTTGTAGTAAGATTACTGAGAGAGTTTACATATACCTGCATTTCACCTGACCCAAGTAGGTCTGAGATGCTGTTTTGAAATTCTGTTCCACTGTTTTCAAGAGAAATATGCAAGGCTGGTTTTGTTTTGGTATTTCATTTTGGAATACGAGGTATTATGGAACAACCATAAATTTTTTCCTCTGGGCTTTCAGCAACTGGAGTGAAAATATATCATGTCTGTTTATATAAAAGAAGGAAACTCTTGTATGCAATTTCCTATATAGATATCAGCATTATATTGCTCAAAGGATTAGAAAGAGTAGCGAAGAGATGCAAATCAGAGTAAATCTCAGTAGGAAATATACCAAATATGTTGCAAAGATAAGATTTTGAAATTTAAAATCCTTTTCTGTAAATATTTTACCTGTAAAGTAAAACCTGTCATTCATCTACACATTAAAATTAATCATATTTTATTGGTTATTTTGAGCCTAGTAATTTTGATATTCCTTTTGAATTCATTTTTAAAATGTCTTTACAGTTGACTGGGTTTGGCTTATAATTTCTTCCTTAGCTTCAGACTTCATCAGGATTCAAGCAGTTCTGTCCTGTTTTCCCCATGCACTATTTAAAGACAAAGCAGCAAATAAAAGACCTTATGATGACAAGGTTTTTTTGTTTATTTTGTGCATGAGTCACTTGTATAGATGACAAATGTAACCTTTAATTTGACTTGCGCATCATTTAAACGTTAATTAAAGCAACACATTTTTTATTAAGGGTTGCATGAAGTCTTCTAAATGTTCCAAAGTAAACCATTAAATTTATCTAGGCTAAAATGCTGTCAGATCTTGTCAAAATAACAAAAAAAAAAAAAAAAAAAAAATCTAACCCCCCCAAAAACAACAGGAAAAAATATTAAAAAAATTTCCTTTCTTTTTTTTTTTTTTTTTAGCTGCATTGAAGATTGAAGAACATTTGCTTTGACTGAGAATTATGTTTTGAGGGAATGGGGTAATGCCATTTCTGTGAGTAAACAAATTCTTTAAATTTTTATCTGCCCTAAATACTAATATTTTTCACTGTGTTTCTGTACGGCAAACAAATTAGCACAATCAGTTATTTATGCAGCTCTACCTGAAAAATTAATTTTGTACTCCTAAAGCTAAAAACCTTTCCCTTCCCTAAATAGCACACTGTAGTTATTCTCAGTAAATTGTATAATTTACTATCAATATAAATTAATGTAGCTACATTGTTTAGACTTGCCGAAATTTTGTGCAATTAAAGTTTATCATCTGGTGAAACAGTCTTGAGTACTGTGGCCTTCAGATGGGATGCAGGGAGTGTGAGGTGCAGAAGACTGGTTGTTGGTCAAATGCAATGTTTTCTTACATTATCCTTAATAGGACTGTAGAACACCCAGCTGGTCTGGGTAGCAACATTAAAGATAAAAGGTAACATCTGCAATTTCTCTTGATCAAGTCCTTTATATAAATAAGGATATGAAATATCCTTTGGCTTGATTATAAAGTGCAAGACAAAGCTAGCCAGCTAGCTGTATTGATCATCGTTCTAGTG
Source organism: Psilopsiagon aurifrons (assembly GCA_025447955.1). Taxonomy (NCBI): domain Eukaryota; kingdom Metazoa; phylum Chordata; class Aves; order Psittaciformes; family Psittacidae; genus Psilopsiagon; species Psilopsiagon aurifrons. The sequence goes on from JAOEHY010001452.1 coordinate 26,021, forward strand.
ACAAAATTAATTCAGAATGAGGATGTGCCATAACATTTCTTGCTAAATTATTTATAAAACAATATTAAATGTGATTTTATTTCTAGTGCCATAACAGTACTTTTCATAACAAGTTTGATCTACATAAATGAAATATTCAGCTTGAAGTCTGAGGCACAAGGGAGAATCTTACTTGCCTTGGGCTTTTATCACTCTAATTGCTGAAACTATTAATTTCTATGAAACTACATAAATTCATATGGACACAAACTCCAGTAATTCAAGCTGGCAGTTTTACCCATCCAAGAAACTCTACTGAAGTTTGTAGCCTTAAGACAATTTCTTCACAGAGTCACCTCATCATGCTAATTCCTACTGCTTTAATGTTTTTGGATGGGGGTAAAAGAATGATCATTTTCTCAGAGGGAATCTAGAAGACAGCTTATACAGCAGTTGATAGTTGATGTAACTGTATAGTTCATTGGTTGAACCATTGCCAGGAGTCCAGTCTAATGCTGAATTAGCAGTAGTGAGCAATGACCGGCTCTGGTTTTCCCAGCCTGGTTGTCTGAACATGTCCAGGTATCCAGAGGTAGCCTTGGCTACTGCTGCTTTCTCCTATGTGCTCTCTCAAGCAATTAGAATAATGCCCCAAAGGAAAAGAGGCAGTGACCTAGCCCTTCCCTATCTCCTGTACTTGCTGTTGTGTCCTGGGAGAACAGGGAAAAAATAGGTTTCTTTCTTGCACTTCTCTAATTCTGATGATTTTTTTGTTTGTTTGTTTAGATTAAAATTCTGTAAATGTGAAAGTAATTTTGACTTTACATTTTTCTCTCTCTAGCTTTGCTGAATGTCTTTATGTGATCTTCTTCATTATTCAGCACCTTTTCTAGTGGAGTTGACAAAGTTATTGCTGGGAAAAGGCTGATTAATCCCTGAAGCAGCAATGCAGTGCTTCCCAGCCATCACTTCAGATACTGCAGACTGAACGTTAGCTGGTAAATGGGGTTAGGTCTTCTGTTGTGGCACCTGTAGATATAGATGCCTCTAAGTTGTTAGTTTTCTCAGCATCTTTCCCTTAGAAATTCATTCAATTCTGTCAGAGGTGAATGAGTCCTGCTTTTTCTATTGAGAATAATTGTGTGCTACATTCTTCAGCTTGCATGTGTGGCCTTGGGATATCAGCTAAGCAAACATCCAATTACATTAATCTTAAGTGTTAACAGTAAAATGGAAAATGATTGGTTCAATTGTCAACTAGAAATGAATTTTTTTTTTTTTTTTTTTTGTGGATACAAGCTTCCATATACACAAGGCAAATACCAGTAATTTTATCTTCTACTTTTTCAAATAACTACAGTTCTTTCTTAAAGGTAAAATCTTTGAAATTTGGGGTGGTTTACATGGAACTATCACCTTTCATAGTACTTTATTAGAAGCAGTATACAATATTCACTTAAGACCTTATACACTTGTATGATATCACGCTGCCCTCAATGATATGTTTGCAAAATGCTGATAGGAATCTGGGGACAAGGGAGAAAAAAATACTTGTCATTCTTCAGGCTTTTGTTCAAATGGCGCAGTCCCTTCTTGTAAGTTAGAACATTCCCAAAGGCAAGCTTTATCAGATGCCAGATATTGGTGAAATGTAGATAGATTGGTGAAATGTGAGAGACCCCTACTTACATATTTTTTACTTTAATTATAGTCCCCAGACACTTACTCTGGGGAAAGGTAAGGCATTTCTTTATAAAAGTTGCCAAGACTGTAATTAAGAATGGGAGATCTTCAAAAGATTGTCCTGAGTCTAGGCTGGCAACTGGCTCAAAAAAAATGTGGCATGAATAATGATGCTAGAAAGCAGTACAGTTAAAAATGTGTTAGCTTAATTTGTTTGTCTCTATATTCACAATTAAGTTTGTCTAATAATTAACATATTAGTAAAGGATAAGCATATATTGATCATGGTAGGAACACTTGAAATCCATATTACTTCCTTCAGTAACCTTAAAAAAAATATCATTATAATAATGGAACTGCTCTAAGATCTTTAAAAGAATTTTCCATGCTGCAGAGGGACAGAGTAAGCAAAGCACTAGATGACTCTTCTAACCCAAAGGCTCCAGGCTTGCTGATTTTTGTGGTTATTCTGATTACGTTGGTTATTTCATGATATCAGCAATGTGTTAATAAATATGTCTAGTGTTGTCTACATGCCATACACTGATACGTGGCAGAGAAATTAATTTGACCCCTTGTAATATTTCATAGCTGTGCATTAGCTAAAATGCGATCATGCTTCCATCTAGCATCTTGTTGAACCACAGCTATCAGCCTATTTACTAGAAAGATAAATTTATGCTCTTCCCAGGTGTTAAAAATTGTGATTTCCAAAGAGATATTGCATGGTGATGAGTATCTGCAAATAAACTTATTTGTCTCTGCTGCTTTAAGAACATTCCAGGAGGAAGAGGAATTTTTTAAAGCAGAAGAAAACAATGCAGAAAATTACTTCATATGTGCTTCTGCATATAGGCAATTATTTGTGGTTGAGCTGATAATGCCACCTCAGTCTCCTCATGCAGATCTAATATTGACAAAAGTTTCAATACAGGCATTTATACAGAGCCTCTTCCTAGGCATATTGTGTAGCCAAATTTTTCAGTTTGCCTTTTAGTAAAGCACCACATAGTATCAAAACAAACATTCTCCCTTCCCTGGAAAAAAAACAAATCCACAAGCTAGACAGAGTAAAATCTGATTTTACTGTCAGTAGAGAGGTTTTAAACTCTGAAGACTGTGTTATTGCATCTATAATATGGATATAACTATGATTTAACTGGGGAAGAAGAGGACTGATAAATATACGCCTGTTGAATGAGCTGGTAGATACACTGATTGAATTTCTTAAATTCAGTAAGTGTTAGAAATTCTGCCTTACAAAAATGCAGCCTTTAAAAATTACAACACAAGATGCTTTGTTTAAGACCTGATATCACCAAGATCAGAAACTAAGCTACAAGATGGGATTTAGAATCACCATATAAGGGTTTAAAGAGCTAAAGTAGCAATACTAACATTTGCTGAAAAGTTAGTTCTTAATGCCTACCTAACTGAGGTCGGCATGATTAGCAAGGTTTGGAAGCAGTATTACATCTTTGCAGTTATTACTCAAGTTTGCAAGAACTCTACAATTAACAGTGCCTGAAATAGGTCCATTCTTTTTCAATTAGCAAAATAGAAAAGGAAATGATTCTCCGTAACTATTGCAAAAGGAACAACTTAAAATTTGGTGTATTTCTAATGCTCTGAATGTTAATGGCAATGCAGGTATGGTTTTAAAATTAAATAAATTATGTCAAACCATTCTTTAAATGAGAACAGAACATGACCCGCAATTCTAAATTTTTGTAACTTAGAGAAAGAAAATCAGCCCCTGCTGCAATAGATGTGCATGCATCTCTGGGAATTTTTAATAAGTGCTTCTGTCTGATTGTTCCTTTCATGTTTGAAAGATCCCACTGTGGTGTCTAAGGTCTGAGTTTGCAGAAAATGGCCCCTTCTGAAGACTGTTGAAGTTAGTTTCACTAAATGGGAAATCAGTTCAAACAAACAAACAGGGTTATATTGAACTGTCTGTTTAGGTTTATAGCACCTTAATCACAGAATTTCATTTTGATATTCGTACTGGCTGGATACATCTAAAGTTGTGTTACATCATGGACTTGATTACCCCAACTGCACCCGCAAATACTAATATGTGCAATTTTTAAAGTTCAAAACTAGATACTGAAAATTGAAGGAGAATGCCTCTTTCAAAGTGTGCAGTAGTTTCTCAGTAAATTTCTATTTACATTGAACACAAACCAGTTCATTCAAAAAAGTACTACATCTTTTGGCAGCCTAAAAATGATATAATAAACTATAATGTAAAGTCAAAGTATGAGAGTATAATGTGAGAGTGGGGACAAAGACCAGTGTGTAAGAGCTGAATATTGTTCTAGGACTTGGCACTGAGACTAGGCCAAGCCACCTAAAGAAGAGGCGCAGAAGAAATGACATACAGTATTTTATTACAAATAACAATATAACAGTAAGACAATATAATATTAATACTATACTACAGTGTAATAGTGACAGAATGGAGAAGAAAGACTGGAAGTGATGAGAGATACAAAGAAAGATACATGAGAAGAGTATAATGAAACCAAAGATGAGGGACTGACTACTTTTTCTCAGAGGCTGATTATTTTCCAGTGAATATATATTCCTAACTAAGAAAATTTTCTGGAAAGAAAGGGAAAATTTTAAGTAAGCATCCACTCACTTTTTTTATTTTTTTGCCTTGCACACAAGGTGGAAAAAAATCCCCTCAACACCACATTCCACCCAGGCCCTAGTGCTGGCTACATATTTTTTTAAAGCTACTTTTTGTCAAAGTGCAAGAAATTCTTATTGATTCAAGGAGATAATTTGACACAAGGACAAAAAAGGACATTTTTTTCACTGGAGCTATTTTGGACGTAGCTAGAGGGAACCTGAACTAAAGCAAAACTGAGCATGAATGCATTGCTTTTAATTAGTTTGCTGAATAACTCTATTGGTCTTGAGTAAGAGAGAGGGGAAAGCAGCTTTAGAAAAAAACTGATAAAATGTCATGCACATAGTAGAATATACTGGATTTTGACATGGAGAGAAAACTCTAAAGGGGAAAGGGATGAATAAAATGGGGAGCATGGGACTTTAGTCTGATAGATAAGATGATGAAGTGACAGATATAGTAGAATACAAGGAAAACCTTTTTCAGGCAGGCTATACTTGTAGGCTGTAATTCTGGCAGTGTAAAAGCTAGAGTTTTGTGTTTGGTTTAAAGGTATCCATTACTTTGTTGAGCTTTATCGAACAACTTGGAAAAGTATATTTCTTAAATATGTTTCTTCCTGTGTTCAGGTCACCAAAGATTGCTGTGTGTATGAATCCTTGGGTTAGACAGGTAAATATTCCATACGAGTAATGCATATTGGGGGCAAGGGCAGTGAGCAATTTCATTTATAATTAAATTATTCCTGACAAATAATTTGAATAATTGTAGCATTCTTCTGGAACTTGACAAGACTTGGGTTTAGTTCAGTTTTTTTCTGTGTTTACAGAATTGAATCTGTAATTCACATTAAAAAATAGGGATTGATGATTAGGAAAAACAAACAAAAAATATTTTAAAAGTATACTTCCACTTATGAGTAGCACAGTTTCACTTTGTTGATGTTCTTTTATATTCTCTCTCACTCCAGTAGTTAGACCTTCCTAAAAGTTAATACATATTTCCTTCTTCCTCTGAGGTAGAAAGGTATTATTTTTCTCAAATTGAAACGAGAAGCAGTCTCTGAGAGATTTGTGTTACTGAACAGCTAACAAAATAATAGATTGTCTGAATTTCATGGGTACTACTGTAGAATCGATAGCAGACTGATAAGTTCAGTGGGCTGGGGGCATTATTGATACTCATAGTAGGAAGTAAAAAAAAACCAAGGGTTTTTTTTACGTTATACTGATGGGGAAATTGCAACAGAGAGAGAATTTGGCATTTCTTTTGAGTGGTATTATTTAGCTGCTAATCAACCTTTAATAATATCTTCTGAAATCTAGAATTATTCTGCTTATCTTTCAACCCTGAACTGTGACACCTATGCTAGCCACCTGCTGACTGCATATTCCCACTATAATTAGTGAAGACACTTGGCCTAAGATGTGGCTACATTATTCAGATATTCCTAAATACATTTTTTTCTTCTTTTTTTAAACTGACTTCTCTTGTATTTTATTAAAGTCTGCAGGTCATTATTCTTTTAGACGCTCATTCTGGCGTATTGATGAGCTTGTTTTCCAGGGAGAAAAAGCTTTCTTAGAGATTCATTTATTTCTAAGGTAGAGAATGAAACTATTATTTTTAAAGGAGGAGAAAAAGATATAAATATTTACTTGAATATAGTTTAGTAACATAGCTGTCCTGTGTTCAGCAGTAGCAGTCATTTTTTCTCCTTCTTAGTAGCCAATGCAGTGCTGTGTTTTTGACTTTCAGCCTGGGAACAGCATTGGTAACAGTGGTTTTATTTACTGCTCAAATGTTTAGTCTGACCAAGGACTTTCTGAGTCTCATGCTCTGCCATGAGAGGAAGCTGGGAGGAAGCAGAGACAGGACACCTGACCCAAATTAGCAGGAGGTATTCCCTACCACAACACGTCATGCCCAGGATGTAAAAACTGGGGGCAGGGACCCAGAAGGGTTAGATCACTGCTCAGGAAGGTCTGGGTAACGGTAGGCTGGTGGTGAGCAGTTGTATCCTCTTCCCTTGTTATTTCCCTTGACATTTCCCTTGTCATTATTATTACTGGTGTTAGCAGTACTGGGTTTGTGTTATACCTTAGTTACCAGACTGTTCTTATCTCAACACATGGGCATTACATTCTTTTGATTCTCCTCCCCATCCCTCCAGGGGCAGGGAGAGGAAGGTGGGGTGTGTGAGCTAAAGACATCATGGCAGATTTAAGGCTGGCTTAAATGACAATAACCATAACAGTTCTATTATAATTTTTAAGTGTTCACTGTGGTGCAGCAAATAAAATAGTATTTTTCTTCACACACAGTCATTTCTGATGCAGAATATATAAATTTAAAACTGCATGTAAGACGGTGGTAATTCCAGCTGGTTTATATAACTGGATTTTTTCTGCCTAGAGCACTCAAAGAATCTCTGTATTTCAATTCAGGCTTTTAATCCTTATAGTTCCCTGTCCTTCATGTTAAAAAAAGCAGCTGAAAAGATTTTCTAACATTGTAAAATGGGTCAAAAGCTTGTCTTCCCCATATGTAGCCAGTGACTGCTAGTCCATTGTGCATAGTCTCACAGTGACCAGTGAGACTTCTACACAGAAGTTTCGTGGTAGTGAACAGTACAGTAAATGGAAATTAGTTAAGCTTTGTGAGTGTGAGCTAATTTTTTGTCTTCTGTTTGCCATCCATTCATAGTTTCAGTTCAGTATTCATAAATTCCTACCTTTTACAATGTGATTTGGCTTGGAAAACTGAACAGATTATTCATTGATGTGCCCGAAATGTTTATGTGAAAGCTTTTCATAAACTCAAGCTAAAGTGAACGTTTTAGAAAAGCATTTCTTCTTCTTTGCTCTTACAAACCATTAACTACAGATACTATTCCAGTATCAAGGACCAACAACTACCTTTGACTTTGTCACTGCAGGCTATTGATACATATTACAGTAGCTACATGAAACAGCTGGGAATCAGAACTGGAGGAGGATATACCTACTTGAGTGCCTTTTAGAAAGTACATAAAGCCTGTGCACTGATATACACCCTGACTTCTCATTGGTTTCCATGTAAATAGTTAGACAGCATTTTAAGCTCAAATCCATAATGAACCGGAACAACTTATACTCTCATGGCTTTTGACCCTTGCAGAAAACACTCAATGCAAGCTCATGCTCACAGTAAGAAAAGTTCCAGGGTAAGCTGCAGAATTTATCAACCTGAATTTCAAAATCTGAGCACTCTGCAGATACTTTTGGCAGATGAGGGATACAGATAATGCATTTTTTAATGTCTAGCATAGAAAATATGTTACATAGTAAGTAACCTTTAGGGACTGTATAGCTGAACTTGGCAAATTTGGAATGAATATGCTTGCATCTGGGGGGTTTCTCAGAAAGTTTTATGAAAATAGTTTGCATCTTAGTGTAGTGTCTCCTTGAGATCTGTTTTACTAAGTGTTTTTTGTTTTCTTTCCAATGTTTTAATGGATAACATAGAGCTAAAAAAAAAAAAAAAATTGAAAGTATATTAATAAATCAAGAATGGAAATACTTAATCCTTTCTCTTACTTAAAAATTATGTAATATGAATGAGAATGAAGCAGAGCAAGAAAGCCACATGAAAATGTTAATTGAGATTAAGGAAATGCTGCAGATAAATGCCTTTTGAGTTATTCAATAGAACCCCCTATTTGTCTCTGAGTATTACTATTAGTGAAGATAAAGTGCAGTGCTGAGGACTTTTGAAAGGTCACAGGTGAAATTTATATTGCATCCATAATGTAAAATTTTGTGTATTGATTGCTGAAATTTAGGCACAGATGTATTCAGAATTGATGGGCCTACAAAATCAGCCTTAAATAAAAAAGTACATTTGCACTGCTTCAGCAGTACTTGTCATGTAATTGCTCACCCATATGAAAAAAAAGGCTCATATTTTTTTTTTGCATAATTCACTGAACATTCAACTGCCAGCTATAGTAAATTAGCTCAAAATCCAGATTTGTGAAACTGCCGAGATCTAGATAGGAACAAAATTCTTTTATCTAAGCAACTTCTGGGCAATGGGATGTTGTTTGCAGTTCTTCAGGTTCCCAGCGAAACCACTGTATCCACTGAAACGACTGAAAAGCTCAGACCACCTCACCCTCCCATGTGTTTGTGAAAACAAAAAAAAAAAAGAAATGAAATAGTTTCAGAGACTTTGCAATGCATTTTGAAGATAGTTATCAGCCTTTCCTTGTTGCTTTTCAAGAAACAGTGAAAAAATACTCTGCAGTGGAATACAGCTGTTTTAGATTTTTTTATAACATACAATGCTTTAAGATGCAAGTTAAATGACATAAAGTTGCTCTTTAAAAAAAAGAATCATATACTGGCAATATTACCAATATAAATGTTTTAATTCTCTTGGAACTTCATTATATTCATATTTTTTTAGTAGGAGTTACAATGCACTTTAATTTTCAACTATTAGCATACTAAAGAACACAGAATTTTGATTATTTCTGTGTCCTTTCCACAAAACTCAATAAACACTATCATTTCAGAAAAAGAATAATGACTTATAGACAGTTTAAATGTCTTCACATGTCAATTCATTAATCTTAGGAAATATTCTGGAAGAACCGTCCACCATAAAAACCCTCAAAACTCATTGTGTTCTGCCCTTTTCAAAATTAATGAAATTTTCCAGTAGTACTCCTAATATAACCCTGGAAAACTCCTACTCAGAATAATGAGGGCTATTGATCAATTGCATTATAGTTTATAGCTAAAAGTCTGTTAGCAATGATTGAATAAAAAAACTAACTTAAAGTGCTTTTGTCATTGGGATTTTAGATTGGATCATGTGTCATGAGTGGTAAAAGCAAAACAATCAGACTAAACAATTGTATTTTCTATCATTGTTAAATAGTAATGAATCATGTCTAATTAGAAATTGACAAACCTAAAAATATTTCTGTGCATTATTACTGGAATAAACTGATATCAGAAAGGGTTGTTTCAGCATTTTGAAAAGCATGTTTGGCACAAAAAAGTTCCAGTCAAAGTTTACAATTCCTGTTATGTGACAAATGTTTATAGTCAAATGTCTGATTTCATTTAACAACACACTCATGCAACTGTTCTGAAAATATCATGGCGTGCTGTTTTCAAAAATTAATATATACCCAAGGGTACCAGAAAAGTCTAAATTCCTGTGTCTTTTGGGTTGCCTAATCACAATCATATTGGAATCCAGGTGCAGCAAGGTCTGGTTCAGAGGCTGTCAAGTTGGAAGTGAGAAGAGCTGCTGTTAGAAGTTGATGTACTTCCTACCTGCTTCATTCATGCGCACAATTCCATAGGAGTCTTCTATGACACTGGTACCACTGTGGGCATTAATTTTTACCCTAACAAAAAATGGGCACTTGAGGCAAGTTTTGAAACTCAGCACTTCTATGAGGTGATGTGCAACTGCTGCCTGATGAGCAGCAGGCTTGCAGCACCCATACTGTGCCTCCTGCAGTGGTACGGAGGATTCTTCTACCATGATTAAGAAATATCTTCCTTCTGCAGGCCTCTCTGATAGTGATACACTTAAATTCAGCTCATAAATAAGCTGTCACAACTTTTGTTGACTTGAAGTGATCAACACTTTTTCCATAGCTGAATTCAGTCCATTGCTTTTATTAAAGATGTGAACACTTATCAGGAGAAGCATTATACTAAACACAGGAACTGTGGAAAGCCACTGTCAGGTACTTCTATTAATTCATGTTTGTGAAGTGCACAGTGTTAACGTGCATTACAGAGTGTTGTTTTGTTAGAATTCAAACCTCTCTTTGAAGTGAGTGAGACTGCTGAAAAGATCTCAAAGTCTATTGATTTCTCCTTACCTCCTAGTATTTGACTGCTGAGTTACTTTATTCTTGTTTCTGTCAAGTTCGGGCAGGCTGCAGTGACTTCATTATAAAATCATCGAATCAGAGAATCATAGAATAGTTAGGGTTAGAAAGGACCTTAAGATCATCTAGATCCAGCTCCCCTGCCATGGGCAGGGACACCTCACACTAAACCATGCCACCCAGAGCTCTGTCCAGTCTGGACTTAAACACCGCCAACGTTGGAGCATTCATAACTTCCCTGGGCAACCCATTCCAGTGTCTCACCACCCTCACAGTCAAGAATTTCCTCCTTATATCCAATCTAAACTTCCCCTGATTAAGTTTGAACCCATTCCCCCTTGTCCTATCACTACAGTCCCTAATGAAGAGTCCCTCCCCAGCATCCCTATAGCCCCCTTCAGATACTGGAAG
>JAOEHY010001453.1:0-27777 GCA_025447955.1 Psilopsiagon aurifrons
TACCTTCTGGGCATGACGTGCTATGTTATGGAATACCTCTTTGGTCAGTTTGGATCAGATGCCCTGTCTCTGCTCCCTCTCAGCTTACCCTCCTCCCTGGCAGAGCATGAGACTCAGAAGTCCTTGGCCAGACCAAAATGTACTAAGCAGTAACCAACCATTGGTGTTATCAACACTGTTCCCAAGCTGAAAGTCAAAAAAACACAGCTCCGCACCAGCTACCAAGAAGGAGAAAAAAGGCTGCTACTGCCGAACCCAGGACATGGGGTGAGTGTTGGATGATTTTTCTATTGGATGATTCCACTGTAGATGGAATAGTTATTTATGATTATACATAGACTGATTTACATATCAGGAAGATATCTAATGAGAACCAGTCATGCTTTCTCTATTCAAGATATAAAAACTGCCATGGCATTTATTCCCTAGCACACTGTGGCATGAGTTTGTGTTTCAATCTGAACTTCAGGGATTTTATGCACAATTTTTCTAAGATGCCAAAGATTAATTTTGCAACTCTGAAAGAAAATGGAAAAGGTAAAATTGAGAAGCAATATTATATAGCTCTTCAAACAGTATAAAAGTTCTTAGAAGCTGTTAAGAATTCATGAGAATAATGTCTTTTATTTCTAAGCAATATTCATCTTGCCAAGAGAGAAGAGACAAGAGAGAAGGGTTCGGTGATAAAGCAAACAATTACTAATTTCCGCTACAAGTAGGAGATAAAGCGCTAAGCAAGCATTCACCCAATCAAATGTTTTTTAATTTCAGCATACCTACTTCAAGAACCCAAGTTGTTAGCTGAAAAGGTTTTGTTTTGATTCATGTCATCATTTGAATTCATTTTAGAGTCAGAAATGTCAAATCATTGTTATACAGAAAGTTTTGTTTCTGGATCAAAGTGACATTGCATTTAGCAGTCTGAATAAACATACAGTTTAAAAGCCAGTGGAACTCAATGGGAGGAAGAAACTCCAAAATCTGAATGAGTACTTCAACTAGTGAAACCAGTTTTTGCTTGCACACCAGTCATCATTTTGCGATTGAAAAATCCTTCTGGATTTTGGCATTTTTGGAACAACTTTTTAACAGCAGTTTGGAACAAACTTAGGAAAATGAGGTAAACCACTGCCTGTCTTCTCCTTAAAAAAAGATATATTTAAAAAAAGAAAACTCTCACACAAGGTAAAGGGGAGAGGCCCTTGCAGAAGGCTGCAGAAGCTGTCTTTCAACTGTATAACTTTCCTGCTTGCCATATGCAGCAGGTAGCTGTTGCAGCATTGCCCATTCAGAGATTTTTAATGTAATGTCTCAGGATATTTTTGTTGGTCTTCATAAGTTGTCACTATCATTGCTCATCACTAGGATTTTATTAGTAGTTTAAACACTTTTACGCTTCTCGCTCATACAGCTGTGAAGAAGAGTTGGAAAACTCAGACCCCCAGAAGCTGCTAAAGCCCAAGACAAATAAAACCAGAGAGAATTAAATCTTGTGAATTACACTAACCACATGATTTGAGGGAGTTTGCCTCAGGATTTGAGGATGCCTGGAGCAAACTATGTCAGGCTTGCAATTTTGTCAATTATGCTTCATTTCGTACATCAGAACCATCACAGAATGAATGATTACAGATGTCCCTGGGGACACAGCTCAGACAGCCTCATGCTACAGGCTGAAAAGCTTTCTTGGCTAACGCTTATCAGAAAATGCTTTTTCCACACAGACTTCTGCATTACCTGCAACTAAATCAGAATGTAGCAGAGACAGCCTGTTAACTCTGGACACACTCACATAACACATGGAGGATGTTGAACAAGAACAGCCCTAGGCCCCGCTTTCAAGGAATGCTGCCCTTAAAGCAAGCCAGCCTACAACAGCAGTAAATTAAAAATAAATAAATTATGAAATCCACACACGAAGGAATAGAACTGCATTGAAGATAGAAACAAGTGTCAGAAAACTAGAATAAAAATGTACTTACCCAACTCCTTGTGTTTTCTTTACCGTATAAAATCCCCCTGACAGAGACAAGTTCCAGTTGTGTATCAGGCCCTTGTTCTTAGATTGTGCCTAGAAAAAAGATCGAAACACAAAAAAACAGTTTTGCTTTTTAGGCCTCCAAAAATTTCTGAGGGCTTTGCTTGGCTTTGAATACTTTGCTCCCACCTGGCTTAAACTGCTGTCACCTGCCAGTAATTTCCTGCCTTGTTCTTGCTTGTTTTGTCATCATTGAATGCTACCCTGTCAGAGGGGAAATTTTTGCCAGTGCAAAAAAAATGCACAATATTCAAAAGGTGCCTGACTGATCTCTAAATGAATTGTCAGCCCTAGAGGAAGCATGAATATGTGTTTCTACCAGCTGCCCCATTAGCAACAGGCTGAGGTAGTAACTAAACACTATACAGTAATGAGGGACATACAGGAGACTGTTTCATAGCTTGGAAATACCATGCCCATCAGTGGAGACACACAGTCATGTTGCAAACAGACAATGGTGGTCTAAAATACTGCCAGTTTACACTGTTTGCTGTCATCTCTGTACCTGAATATGAATAATATAAGAGGCCATGAGTGGAGGATATTTGTATACAAGGTGATTTACAGTTGCAGTTAATTGGTAACTCTTCAACTGAACCATGTTAGTAGACTAACTGAGAGCTCCAGTTTGCTTCAGTACAAAGTCAGCTACTGCTGCTTGAATCAGATGAGCCCATGAAGCAGAGTGGAAGCACTGGCAGGGTTGCACAAATGTTGCACAGCTCCAGGGAAGCAGCAGATGTGAGCTGGGGTCTGGTACCAAGTAGATGGAAGATTTCGCTAAGCCATCCTGCTAGATCTGAAGCAGCACATCTGGCTGTGCCTGATGTGCTCCTTCTTTCTTCCTTCTCTCCACACCTTGCAAAAAGTTTTGGCCTGAATTTCCTATTCCATTGAACCTTCAGTAGATGGAGAGACTGTATAAGATATGAACTTTCCAGTGTATTCACTCACTGCACCACACTGGCAGTGAAATAAGAAAGACTCCATGAAGTGTGGGGCGCTGGACTTCAGATTCTACCTGGCACTCATCTTTTCTTTGAAATGTTTCTGCATCCAAATTTAATTCCTTATCTAGGCTGAAGGATATGTATCTTGTTTCTTGTATATGGGAAAACAAAGCAGATGGTCTCAGTCTGTGGGACAGGTGTCCACATCAGAAAACTGTCACCGCACTTGACACCTTCCCAGCCATACTGGCCAAGATCCTCCAGAAAATTAAAAACATACCTTGCCATTTTGCATACATTTACATTCATTTGCATGAATTTGGGCACCTCCCAAGCAGAAGCACATGCCTTCCCATTTTTAAAGTTGTACCATAGCAAAGCCTCAGAAAAAGTGCTGATTGCCTGGTGCCTTTGACAGGCAAATAGCTAATAAAAAGGGCCCTTCCATGCCATAGTCCTATTCTCTTTCTACCTTAAGTCACAGGGATGAGTCTTGACAAGGAGGAGCAAAGAAAGCAGCTCATGACAGCACTGCCCTTCCCAGAAAATCCTTTTCTGCCAGATTTCTTGGGAAAAACCTGATGACATTGTCAGAGTCAAAAAAACCTGGTTTTTTTTTTCTGGCAAGGGGTTTTCTTCACCAACCTCAGCCAACCACAAAAGGCACAAAAGGATCTACATCTTTATTTTCCCTAAGTGAGGCAGAAATATTTCATTGGGATTGTGAAGGCTGGAATGCCTGGAGAATCTGGCTGCAGATCATGTGAATTAGAGAAGTCAATGAAACACAGGAGGCTATTGAAGTGCCTTATTGTAAGGGCTGTTTCCCAACATGTATGCACATTGCTGTTTGAGCTCCTAGGAAGTCATCCCACATAAAGCTTTATGTCTGGTACTAGGGAGGAGATAAAATGCCAGAGAAGAACAAATCAAAACACAGCAGATTGCTCAATGTGGCCTGCAGGCCAGTTAGAAGGGCAAAAAGCCCAAGATCCCTTAATGCAGTCTGCCTGTCCAAAGCCTAGCCCTTCCCATGGGAACAACCTCTGCAGGGGCAAGAAGAGCAGGTCCTCTCCCCATCCTGCATGGGGAAAGTCCAGGCATGGGCTTGGGCATAGTACTTGCTTCTCACCGAGGCCCCTGTGAAACACTCAGGTGTCCATTACTGCTGACAGCACTGCAATTACAGAGACTCCAGCCCAAATATGTGTGTTTTCCAGCGCTAATTAAGGCTACTTGGTGAGGCAGGAGGGTAGGGAAAAATGAACATTTCCATGGGAACTTTTCTGACTGCTTTATTTTAATGCCATTTTGTGCCTATTGGTTCTTTTCTTTACCCCTGCCCTAATGGTGCGACAATGACATGCCAGGGAAGAGGGGCTGTCAAAGGTGTGCGGCAGCAAGCAAGATGCAACAAAGAAGCAGATACATGAGATGCCCTGCTCAGTGCTCAGACTTTGTCACCCAAGGCTTTTGTCCTCTGCCTCCATCCCTGCCAGAGCTTTGAAGCAACTCAGGGTTTAGCCAATGTGGCGTGCATGGTTGTGAAGGATCCCAGCTCCATGGAGCAGCATAAAGGCAGCAGAGCCTATTCCCACACAAAAAAAAAAGGCAACACTTGCAGTGATTTGCAACCCAGAGGGCCTTTGCCTATGAATACCCTCAATTTCCTTGCCACCTCTATAGCCTATCAACAAATCAACTTGTTTTTTCTCTCACAGACCGTTGTTTCCCATTTCTTCCTTTAGCACAAGGGAAAAACAGTCACAGAGGCTTCCGAAGCTGAGCGGGAGACACGGCTGCACCCACAGATATGATTGGGGAAAATGACGCTTGTTCTCACTTGCTACCCAAACCATGACAGCCTGTTACACAAAACCAGCAGCAAAGCTGGCCATACTTTTCACAAAAAAAAACCCCAACAACCCACCCCAAAACTTACGTAACTCTGCAACTAATCTTTGCTAATCTTGAGCAAGGCATTTAAATCTGGTGAATAAGCTTCTTCTTCGCTCCCCCAGCCTGTCTGTACAGTGAAAAGGGAAACAAACAGAAGCAAAGTTCACAGCCTTGTGATTATTCCTTTCAACGAGAGCAAAGTGGCAACATGTCCTGATCCAGTTTCAAAGTAAATCCTCCTGTCCTGCCATTTCCCATGAAGAGCGACTGAGGACCTTAAGAGAAAAGCTGCTTTTAGACCGATTATCACTTGCTCTTAGCTAAAGCATGGAAATCTCTACTCTCGCAATGTACCATTGCCTTGCTTTTGTCTGGTATTTTTTCATTGCCTATTCAGTCACAAACATCAGAACAGAAGAGCGGCCATCTGAAGTGTTCTTTTATGGTGGGCAGTGGAAATATTTGACAGTCCTCAATCTGGTAAGCAAATCGTGTTGTACAGTGATACCAATATGTCTATTTGTTTGTCTGCCATCTGTGCCTCAAGACATATGCAGCTGGTATATTTGCTGCTGTTAAACTGCTTCCTTTAACGGTTTATACCCCAAAGGAAACTACATAGGGAACCATGCTTGTGCTGTGAAGTGTATTCACAGGTTTTAGGCAGAAGGAATTTTGGCTGGTGAGCTGCTTGGGTTTCAGAAAGTACTCTGAAGCTAGCTGCCTCCTTGTCAAAGAGACAAGCTATTAGTGAGGAGAGGGACAGAAAGGTAGGGTATGTCCAGCCAGGAGACGTGCAGGTTTGATGCATGTTATCTAACCCTTAAATCAATGCACATTATTATGCTGCTTGGGATTATACTTTAAATTTTTAATAGACTTTTATGTCCTGCTAATTACAGAAAAGGTAAACCAAAGCATAGCACAGTGCTAATTTAGCCATTCAGAATACATGCATAGCTTGACAATTAGTTGAGAGCATGAGAGAAAGAAATTACAGCCTGTAGAGGGAGGTGATTGTGGCATTACTATGTGTGTTTTAACAGCTAGTGTTTTAACTGCTTGCTGCATTTCCTTAAAGTGTACAGGAAGACGAAGATCGTAATGTATTCTGATTCTCCTGATATGCATATGTTTCACAAGACAGAAATCAAAATGAAAGCACATGAGATACCCTGTGGGAGGCTTGTTCACAGTCCAAGTGGACCCTCAGTGATTTGTGGCAATGGTGGCAGTGGGGTGGAAAGCCTGGGTGTGTGGAGAGGGCTCCTACAAGCAACAAATTTCAGGGACACTTGCTAATCTGAAGTGTGATTGCAAGGACTGCCATAGACTTTTGTCCATTCTTCATTACTGTCAGAATTGAATATAAGTGGGAGGTCTGTCCCAGGGTGTGCTTGTCTCAACTTTTACTCTCAAGAAGGAGATACTCCATAGTGGAGTTCGATGGAAGCCTAAAGGCTCCCCAGCTCCAACTGGCATCTTTGGAGACCCCCAGGATGTTATGAAATTTGGGTCCCTTCCAACCTCAACCATTCTGTGACTCTGAAATACTTGCAACCAAGAGGCAGTGAATAGCACGTGAGTTGGCTACAACAGCTCAGGCTTCAGGGAGCCACAGAGCCCTTCTCAGTGACCAAGCTGGCTGTGGAATGCTAAGGGTACATACGTCACTGCAGTCAGGATGGTATATGTATGGTTTGTTGCTATGTTGTCTTTGTATCAGTAAATCTAAGCTTTTTGCAATGCTTTAAAAATTAATTTTTCTGAAAAGCCAGCAATCAAATAGGCAGTATTCAACAACCTTAAAGATATTCAGTTCATCCTGCTGGGACACATGTTAGTAGCCCAGAACACCACCAGCCAAGGACCTTGTGCCCAGCTCTTCTCCTGGCCCCATTAAAGTATCAGCCATTCTTTCAGCAAAACAGTTATCTTCATCTCCTGGCAGCATTATGAGATCTATCACCCAGTATATGACACAGCTCTAAAGCATGAGATCAGGAACAGAAAAGAAGTAACCCATCTCCTAGTATTTTGGGAAATTATTACCCATCTTCCCTTAGTGACCATCACTAAGGATGATCAGGGAAAGGCTGCAGAAGACAAAACATGTATAAGAATAAAATGAACTCTCCATGGCTCTGACTTTACACTGGCATACTAACTTACCCAGCCGAAAATAAATCCAGGCCAAGGCAGTTAGTACCCATTCAAAGCCACCTCTTCATCTATCTGAAGAAAAAACATACCTGGTTATACTTCTGGTACCTTCCGTGTTCTGAGGCAAGTGGGCCTTGTGTGAAAGAGCTGTTCATTTTGTTGGTGTAAACCTGCTTCCTGACACCTGAATTGGATTCCTCTTCACTTCTGTAGTATAATCTAATCATCTGTTCCTGTTCACTTTTTTCTTTGCCACTCATTAGAGATCTCCACCAGATTTTCCCCTCAGTTATTCTTTTCTGCAAGCTGGAAGTCTGAGCCTTTTTCATCCGTCTTCACAAAGGGCTGCTTCTTTCATTAAAGCATCCTTGTTGTCCTTCACAGTAGTTTTTCTAGTTTCAGGAAGGGGTAAGTAGGGCAAGCTGCAGTGGTTGAGCTATGAGAACAGCATGGCTTTATACAGTGGCCCAAAGGTTCTTCCTTGTCTGTTGTTTATTTATTCTTAACGATTCTTAATTCCATATTTGCTTTTTTTGATTACTGATGAGCAAGGCAATTTGGGAGAGCGATCCACAGGAGGTCAAGCAGTTCTTTTTTGGATGGTGATAGCTAATTTAAAATCCACTGTAGAAAAAAATACAATTTAAGTTGGCTTTATTGTTGTTGTTTCGTTATGGTGGGGTTTTTTCTTCCCATGAAATGCATTACATTGCATTCACCAGCACTGATTTTTACCTGCTATTTGATCTCTCAGGCACTCGGCATTGTGAAATTCTTTGGCAGTTTTGCAGTCATGCTTCACTTTGACAGAAGGAAAAAAAAAAAAAGCTTTATAAAGCTTTACCCCCTCAGTGTTTGCTCCCTTCCCCAGCTCATTTATGGATCTGCTGAACAGCTCAGGTCTCATTAAATCTCTGTGAGCAGGGGCCCTTGCTCCACTTCTCCAGTTCTTTGTCTCCCATCTTTTAACCACTTATTGATCTGATCCCAAAATTAAAACAGAGCTGTCAAGCAAGGGGGAGGGAGATGGTTTAGGCTGAAGATGTTGCATATCTCTCATGCAGAAAATGTAGCAATGGGGCAGGGTGGGCAAAATTACTCTTTTGTGGCTGTAGTGCTTCTTCTAATAAAGATGTGGGGTTTTTTTCAAGGAAGAATTGCCAGTAGGGAAAGGGGCCCAGGGAGAGAAATGCCATTATTCCCCCTTCTTCCGCTGATCTGGACAGTGACTGTTGATATCTCCAGGTGATAAAAGTTTTCTGAGCAGGTGTGTAAAAGAGGAAAAGGCAGAGAAGACAATATGGCTCAGGGGGCTATGGAGCTCCTTGTGGAACACCAAAGGACCTAGAAGAATTGCCCCATGGTTTGGTATTAAACCACTTCTTGTTGATGCCGAGAGACATGAAGTAACCTGGTGGCTGTCAACCACAGATGTCCATAAGGTGCACACCTGATGCTTTACATTTCTGAACCTTTGGAAGCTCCTAGTCTCAGGAGCTGCCTTGGGATGACAAGAGATACGGTGCTGGGGAAGAAAAGCAGGCAAAATATTCCTGCTGGTCTGTGCTGGTTCAGCTGAGCTGCCACGCTGGGCTTTCCTAGAGCCAGGCATGTAGAGCCCTTGTCCAGTTCCTCTGCCTGTCTCTTGCCAGACTGTGATTGCCTGGCTTCTGGCACTGGCCGGATGAGTTGCTTGAAAAATTTCCAAAAAAAAAAATCCTCTTAGTTCTTTGGAATTGCATTTTAAAATTTCCTTCTGTGGAAAGCTGGTGTGGTCAGCTCGCTCTGATCTGAAACGGAAATACTGGGAAACGTGGCATTTTCCAGTGGTGGAAATTCAGCTTGACTCCTAGCACTGCTGGAGGGATGTGGGAAGAATTTGATAGATATGACCCTCTTTTAGCACCTCACTCAATTCCTCAGTAGTCATGTGGCTCTCCCAAGAGAGCTACAGCTCTGACGTTCAGATTCATTTATCAAGTTAATGATCACAGCAATCAAGATTCAGAAAGGAAATATTTTTGTAGCGGAAAAAAAAATAGATAAGTGGGTTTTGTATCAAAGGAGTTCACTGACTGATTATTGAACAAGCAGAAATGACAGATAAAAACAGTTCTGTGTTCATTTGTCTGTGACAGAAAACAGGACAAGCTGAATCATTCATTGCCTGAAATATCCAAGCTTATAAAAATCTGCTCAGTGCTGTACATCTATTAGCAAATCATTGTATAATGAGCACACTGCACCTTTAAAAACTATTAATTGCATTCCTGCCCCATTTTATGCCTTACATTTTTGTCTCATAATTGAAATACTTTTGCATTCTCCTAAAAGCAGGGTTTATTTTATTTCAAAATAGACCCAGTATTTAGCATACATATTTTCCAGGTCACTATCATGTGAATGGATGTGTGTCTGTCTATACTCAATGTTAACTATTATATCTAATAGCCTACTCACACTATTGGATTTATCCCCCCTTACAGGCAGAGCTTGGATCCTAATTTATTTGTACTAGTTGGAAATTCCAGTGTACACATATGACTAGATCTTACACATGAAAGTAAATCGTGTCAGGTCAGTTAAACAGAAACACCCTTTTGATCACTGCAGCAGATAAAAATGGAGTTTGTTTTTGTCATAATGACTCTCAGTTTGGACGATCGATCTGGCCAAATTAAGTGTTTCTACAGCACCTAGTGCCATGGAGCTCTGTGGGATCTTGAGGAAAGCAGCATCTCTCAGACAAGGATTAGCATACCCATGTTCCCCTCTTTGGGTAAATCATTAGCTTTCTGAATGCTTCCAGTCTTCCTTCTGTTCATGTGGAAGTATTTTGGGGGATCCTCTTTATTTACAGCCAGTGGATTTATACTCCACAAGAGGCTGCAATGGATTTATGAGTGCCAGGACTGCTGTTTGGGAGATTCACAGGACATCTGGAATAATTTGATGCTTTCATGTCTCTTTTTAAAAAAAAAAAATGTCAACATATTCTCACTAATGAAGGGCTGCCAGAGTTGGATGCACCTTTCTTACAGGAATAAGCCTGGAAAAGCATGGGTTTGGAGCTCTGATTCTAGTCTACCAGCAACATATCCTGCCAGACTGAGTGTTACCAGGGATGGTTCTAACTAGCTTCAGGTTTTCTGGCTTAAAAATTACTTGTATACACTTCCATTGCTCCTGGAAGTACAGGGTGATCACAAACTGACAGAACCCCCTTTGGACTCAGAGATGGACAAGGGTAGAACTATGAGCAGTGCCAAAACAAGCTCCTGAGACTTGAGTTCAAACTTCTTCAGGAGCTGTTCTCCATGTCCTGTCAGAGAAATGGGTCAGGTTACACATACTGATAAGTGGTTTCCATATGGATGATAAAATTATCTTCTCCTGCATATGACAGAATACTTACCAGACTGAGAATGTAGCTATTTTGGGACTGTTTCTTTTCAGCAATGTTTGTTTAAGTTAATTTTGAAGGAGGGGGTGAAGAAGCAGCCTATCCCTGTCCCATGATTAATGTAAGGCTGACCATGAACAAGATAATAATAGCCCCATCCTCTGGGAACCAGGCCTCCCCCTAATTGCTTTATTGGCAATTAGTCACCATGTGTCACCAGTCTGTCACCACCCTCATGTTCATTTTTAATGCTTTTTACAGAAAGTTACTGCTGACTCTACAGGGTGTAATAAGTGTTTGCTTGTTACCAGGCTTTTCTTAGTGCTTCAGGAGCTTGGTTTTAGTGTCCTGGTGAGGCTAAGGACTGGGGCAGATGTTTGGGTTGGACATGTGTTTGGGTCTAAGTACACTGTGCCTCAGTATGGACTTTTCTGAACTAGATCTGTGACTTGGAGGGCTGAATGCCTATGGGCTGAAATTGCATCTGCAGCTACAGAGGCTAATTGTGATAATGGGGAGAGAGAAAACCACATTTAAAGGAGCTGGTTTGGGTGCCTCAGAATTGAAGTAAACCATATGTGGGTTCTGATGAAACTGCTTGGGGTTTTTTTAATGTAAAAAAGTGGCTGTTCACCCCATGCTCTTGAGAGGAAACACAAGGCTTTGCAGCTGAACTGGGTGGTGCATGATCTCCAATACCTTATCCTGGGTGATCCTGGGCCAGTCGCCCAGCCTGCATCAGCACCTCCACTGCTGTGGGTCTGCACAGAGATGTGGGACACACTGCAGTCTACTATGGGCACCATCTGGATAGTGTAAGGAATGGAGAAAGAAGGATGTATGTTTTCCCTTTGCTGGGAAGCAACAAAATGGATGGGGATGGTTGCAGATAGCTGCAAAGATACTTTGGTCATGCAAACTACGGTCATTTCTCTCTGCAGGAAGACCCAGTCTCTGCAAACTAAAGCTTGCAGAAACCCTTTTTTGACAATGGGCATGGTGAAATCACAGTCCCCCC
The DNA here is from genome assembly GCA_025447955.1 of Psilopsiagon aurifrons. Classification (NCBI taxonomy): domain Eukaryota; kingdom Metazoa; phylum Chordata; class Aves; order Psittaciformes; family Psittacidae; genus Psilopsiagon; species Psilopsiagon aurifrons. Next base: position 11,472 of record JAOEHY010001453.1, read on the forward strand.
TTTCCCTGAGATATTTTGATGATAAAGTAATTTATGATGGAAAATCATTTCACTAATCCTGTCCCCTCCCTAGCACCACCCTTCTCGGCTCCTTCAGAAACTGCTGAAGTAACCAGCCACATCGTCAGTCACTTTGCTCAAAATACATATCTGATTCAGAGTAAGATCATGGCAAAAGAGATCTCATCCTGAAAGCTGTGACACAGCCTCTTTCCATTTAAGCATTGCTAGCTGGTCCAGTCTTTGCAATAGGCTGCATTTCCTATATTGCATCACTCTGGGGCAACAGACTGAAAGAGTCCATCCTGTAAGTTAAAAGAACTGAACTTGATTCAGTGCTGAATGCAAGGTGGTGGAAGAAGTAGTTTTCTGCAAGGCTTTGCCTGTGTGTATCTGAAACCTGGTTCAGCTTGATCCACTGTGTACCATTAGGACAGAAAAAAAAGTAATTAGTAAAAGCAATATTGGCTTAAACCACAATACTGTGACAATTTCACACACAGTTTGTGGAATTCTATTTCGTCACTGTGCACTTGACTAATTTTTTACTAAACCCTCCCAGCACCCACCCCAAGCAACCCTACCTCATTACTTGTAAATTATTTAAAGAAAGAAAGAACCAAAACCAAAAGATAACCCCCCTCACTCCCTATCTCCAAAATTCAGTATTTATGAATACTTTAACTTCCTCGGTATTAGTTAATGAAGCCTGGATCTCTGCTTCTAAGCACTTGAAATGCTTCCCTGAAAGCCATCTGTGTTCAGCAAAAGAACTTCTGGTTTTGATAACTTTTGCACCTAATTCTCATGTTAGAGCATTCTGAGCTACTTGACACTGAGATCAACTGCACCATGAGTCCCTGGAAAGAAAGTCCTGTGTTGGCTAAATGGTAGGAGAAACTATCTAGCAATTGCTTTACAGAATTATGCTCTCCTGGCATATTTTGTTCTTTCCTGCTCTTGCCCACATGCACTGAAAGTAACAATTACTAGAAAGTGTAAAGGAGCTGGCTTTCAACGCGTCCTTCCACCTCTGCTATCTGAATCACATCACACATCTCTTTTTACTCTATTAAGTGAGATAGCATTAAAGTTATCTCCCGAACAACTTTATTTAATCAGTTTCAGACAGTAAAAAAGATGTAGCCAACAGCTATTTCCCACACGTGGGCTTGCAGCCCATGAACAAAACTCCCTGAAGAGCAAGAACAGAGTTCATTGAGGAACATGCTAATGAAAGCTGGATGAGTTTCCCTCATTAAGTGTAATTACTTTAGGTTTTGCAGGCTGTCTTCTATGGGGTATCCTTCCTGGCTGATGTGTTGAGACTAATTAAGAAACTGCGATGTGCTAAGTGTGCAATTTCCAGCAGAGACCTTCTTTTCAGCGTCCTGGCTTTCCCAATGTCCACAGTAAGTAACCTCTGTAAGTAAAAATAATGTTTGCACAAATGATTGAGTGTACAAGCATAGCATGCGCATGCATACAATAGATAAGAACAGTAGGGTTTTTTTACCATTTGAAAATGGTTTTGGATCTTTTAGTAGAAGAAACAGTGCTGAGTCCGTCAGAGCTGAATGCAAAGCTTCTTGCATGAACTTTAGGGTTGCTGCCTCCAAACTAACATAGATTGACCCCAAAGGGTGAATGAGATGCAACTCCTTTGTTAACCTCACAGTCCAAATAGTTGTGGATTTATCAGCTTAAGGCATTTCTCAAAAGGGTAGCATGGGCCAGGTAGACATGGGAAGGCACTTAAGAGGCAGCAAAATCTCACATCTCCTTCTCTGACTCTACTGTGGTTTTAAATAAGCCCTGGAGAGAAACAGATTCAAAGTACAATAATTATAGTCACAGCTTACCTCACATCCCCCACGGACCACCTACTCCCTCACAGACAATGCTGTTTATCAAAATGCTGTTTATCTGGCACCATGGGTTGGACAGGAACCAATGGGTTACTTATATGCGTAGGTATGCTCTGTGTGAGTAAAGCCTGCAGCCACCTCTGAATCTCAAAGGGCTGAGAAGTACTGCTTAAATCTGGTCCACAGGCAGCTCAGCCAGCTGGCTCACCAAATACGTCCTGCCAGGGACTACAGAGCTACTGGCTAATTTATCTTCCCTGCACAGCAGTATTCATGCTGCTGCTGCCGTATCCCCGCCAGCCATCCTCACTGTGCCCTCAGGACAGAAGCACAGGGTAGTGTCCTTCTTCTAGCATCTCACATCCCTGATTTCCAGCCCCAAACACAAAATGTGCTTAAATACAAAGCAAGGCCAAAAAGGTACAAATCTGCTTCCACTTATCAGTAACTGATACCAGGGTTCATTTCCTGTAGTTAAATTCTCCCACTCTCAATCCTCCTCTGTTGGAGGGAAAGAAGTAGGTACCCACAGTGCAGCTTGCACCTGCAGTTTAGTAATTAGGAGTGTGAATTGTGAAGATAAGGGTAAGTTTTATGTGAACTGTTTTACCGAGATCTGGATTACTTTGTTACCGAGCAGAAAAATTACTCGGGCTTGACAGCCAATCTCTTGAGGAGAACTTCTGGGCCATCAAAAGATGCCATCTGCAAGGGGAATAAAAAAAAGTTTAAAGATAATCCAGTATTCCACAGAAATTGTCAGTTTTGGCTGTTTATAAAGGAGGTTTTCCTTGCTGTATGATCACAGAACATTGCACCTTCAGAGTAAATTCCTTTCTTTATGTTGTAACATGTGAGATACGTAAGTTTATTTGGCAATATCACCATTTTACATGTAGGTGATGTTTTGCCTCGTCAGAAATGAAAGAACTAGCCAAAACCTATCAATTATATTTGGCTTTCCTTTTGAAATTTCTTTCATATTGTGTTTTGGTTCCAGTTTGTGTCTATATCCTTTTGGACACTGTATAGCTACAATCGAGAGCTGGTTTACCCCAAAAGCCTTGATGGAGTCATTCCACTCTGGTTAAACCACGCTATGGTGAGTAAGAAACACCCCTGCCTCTAGCAGGGAAGACAGACTCTGCAACATGCTTCCCACCGTTGCATTGTGTTGCTTCCCAGAAGAGTTTCACAGCTTCTTCTTTCTCACCTCCTTCTTCCTACTCATCTGAATCTGAGGTTGAGCTGCATACAGCAGAGGCATGTGCTTGAAGTCACCTCAACAAGCATGCAAGAAATTTCAGTGAATTTGTGCTTGTCAAGCCTCTTAAGTCAATGAAATGTGTAGTAATAAGGAAAAAGACAACATAAAAATATCTTCTCAGTTATTGTAGCTCAAAAAATAAATTGTTTCTACAAGAAGTCTATGAAATCTGAAATGTCTGGGAGTATAACAGAGCAGTTCTTAATTGTTAAAAAAGGTAAAAGAATCAAAGAACATCTGACAGCTCTATAGCTAATAAGCTAATGTGTGCACAGCTTTGAATAGATGAATCGCAGTGATTGTTTACAGATTTGCTATAAATACTTTCCAGATTTCTCCTTCATTTGCTCTGGCCGTTTTTATGATGTGTTGAATAATCACATATTTCTCATCAGTCAAGTGTAAAGAGTCTGACAGTAACATGGAAACCGTGGGTGGATTGTAAGGTCAGGGAGGCCTCATGGGGCTAGCGGGAAGGGGGAGAGAAGGGAGAGGCTCACTGCTAGACTGAATCAGAGGAGCCAAGAAGTATGAAATAATCACATAGAAGACTCATTTCTCTCCAGATTTCATTTCTTAAGTACAACACGTTGCAATCCACTGCAGCAGCTCCCAATGCCTGTTGAAGGTAAATGTAGAAGGCTTCAGCGTTTCTGGCCAAGGACACTTGATAAAGGTTTTGAGCAGCCACTTGATTCAGACAGGCATATTCAGACACGGGTGCCTGGAATCCAAACACACATAGGCATGTCTGCATTACTGATATCTGAGTGATAAACTGCAGCCATCATGCACTTTTAACCTCATCACCTGCTCTCTGCCCAACAATTCATCTCCACCAGGGTCTTTGCATGGCTGTCCAGACTTCTGCATGGACAAAACCAGGCACCACTCTCTCAAAATTGTCATTCACCAAAAGGAAAGATCCCTTGAGTCCTCAGCATCATGCTGGTTTCAGGTCTGGGATTTGGTATGGGAGACTGGTTGAAGCTTAAAATCTTCACAGTCATGGAGGTGCTGGGGAAGGGGAGGGCACAGGGTGGAGCCAAGAGGAGATGGGCTTTGCTGCTTGTTTTAATCCCAGGGCACAGCTGAGAATTTGCCCTTTCCATTTCCACATTTGTTTATGACATGGAAAGGTTGAGAGGCACTAAGATGTACATTTTTATTTCATGTACAAGTGCTCTTTGCAGAAATCCCTCAAATGTATTTGTTATAATTTTTTCCCTTCCCTGCCTACATCTACATTTCATAGCAAAGTCATTATGACAACAACAGAAAGCTTTTCCATTTTAGAAATGTCAAAAACAGGTGTCATAAAAGGAAAACAATTCTTCCTCAAAATTATTTTGACGAGAAACTTCACATAAAGCAAGCTTCAATCACAACCTAGTATTTTATTTCTAAAGCACTTAATACACTGCAGACATCTTGTGCTTGACAGTTTCTGGGTGGGAGATTTTCCTTCCAGTCACTATCAAGCGTAAAACATCTGCCACCAGCATAGACTGATTCCAGCTATTGACAGTCCCCACATTTAGGGACACCTTCCAACAGGTGCCTTCAGGCTTAGCTGAAGCATTTCTTTCTTCCAACACAAAATATCCGCTGGGAAGATCCAGAGAGCTACTGACACTTTAAGGGACAATCTCCAAGTTCTGATTGCCAAACAGACACTTCTTTGGGTTCATTTCCTTGCACACTGCTATACTTTATAGCTCTGAGATTAGACATTTTATGGCAGATTGAGGCAGCATCTAGCTGGCTTTGGTGGTAACGACATCAGTGTATCAGTAGTAGACGTCAGTGACGTACCATTTGCAGTGGGAGTGTTTTTTTTTATCTCAGCCTATTTTAAAGTTGTAAATAGGGAAAGCATATGTTTTTATGTAACTGAAGAGGGAACCTAAAAAATAGTCATGCAGAAACACTTCAGGACTACCAAGCTCCTTGAGCTCTCAGTGGTGTTGCAGCACTTTCGTTGCAAAAATGAACTAGCCATTTATTTTTCTCACATTTACTGCTCTTACAGTGGGAAAGTGTTGGTGCCCACCTGGTAGCCCAGAGTCATATAGAGAGGTTTACACTTTGTTTTTGCACAATGAGCAGAAACCTTCTCTGGTTGTTGCAGAAAGGATGGCTACTGCAGAAAGGAATCTTGCTGATATCGGAAGGAGGCCAAATACTTCTGACTACCTGGGTTTTTTTCTGCCTCTTTACTGAGTTTAACTCAAGGGCTTTGCCACAGTTTCCAGTTCTGTTTGCCCGGCATAATTAATGTTTTACCACCTTTACACAAAGCTGTGAGTTTTACGGATGGAAGAAAGCCCCAAACCTACTTAAGTCTCCAGCACAATTACTGCATTTGAACAAGATCTTCGAAGTGGAAGACAGCCGAGGCAAAAGACACGCTGGCCAATTCATCAAGTAAAATTGTTTGTTTCTTTCCCAGTCATCTCTTTTCAAGCAACAGCTGGATACTCTCCAGAAAGGAACTAGCTGCTGGAGACAACTTGGGTTTAAACCATATGCATGTATTATTTAACTGAATGGCAGTATAGGGGAGCAAAGGGGCTGACAGAAATGAACGGTAAACAAAAAGAGGCAATGGTGGAAGATACCACTCAGAAATATTTTAATCTATAACAAAAGAAAAGATACACATCAACATTGACCAGATGCATTCACAAAAATGGTAATAGCATATATATATACAAAGGAGGTTTATATTTTCAGTTTGTAAGGCACAGTTCTTGTAAAAGACAAATTTTCTTTAAAAAGCACAATTCTCTTTATCGTCAGGCTGCAGCTTAGTTAAGCCATCTCCTTCCCTGATTTATTCCGTAGCTGTTATCCCCTCCCACCTTAACAAAAATCAGCGTTTTAGTGTCCCAGGCACTTTACTGACACATGGTTACAAAGTGTGTGTGTTCTGAAGACCTTGTAAGGTGAATAACTGAGGGATGGTAATTGGAGGCACAGAAGAAAAACTACTCACCTGTCAGATATTCAGCAAAGACGACAACAGACCCCACGTGGCCTGAGCCTCTCAAGCTCCTTTGCACTTTGCCCCAGTGTAGCTAAGCAGTATCTGAATACAAAAAGAAAATGCAAGAGAGTGAAAGAACAAGCTGTAAGAATGCAAGTAATTGTCCTTTCCTGAAGCAAGCCACCAATGCCTGGACAAAAAGAATACCAGCAAGACTCACCATGTCCCCTCTCATCTTGGAGCTTCTTGGTATCTACAAGCTGCTTGTGTTTGTCTCACCTAGCTAAAACATTACCTTCCCTAGTGTGGACACAACTCCATCAAAAGAAATGTTCTTTTGAATCAGTATAATTTACTTCCATCTGAAAAAGAAAATTAGTTATATGAAAACAAATTATTCTATGTGAGGGCATCTGTGTGAAGGATTATATTTTCCTACAACTACTTTAGGAAGCTGTATGCACCATTAACCAACCAAGGGGGTGGCAAAATCAGGGTGTGGAGCAGAACCCTATTGTCTTAGTCACACTAACTGGATTCCTGCTCCAAGAGTGTATACACAAGAATCACCTCAGGTTTATCTTTGACCATCTTAAACAATTCTCCTTGCAACTGGTATCCAATGCTTAATAATTCTTGCCTATTTACATAAGAAAGAAACATTTCCATTTGTTTGCATTTCACAGTATCTCAGTTTTAAGCTGTCTGGGAACATGGACATTCATAGGCTTTGAATTACGCTCAGCTTTTGGCAAAGAAGAAGAATGTGTATGTGAAGGATATGGCACATGAAATTAATCACCCCACACATTTAAGAGCAAAGACACTTCTCTTTTCCCAGCACTACAGATATATATATTTGAAGTTTCCATTTTTGTTGACATAAGCCCATTTCCCTAGGGAGAAAGTATGTGTTTCACAGACACATGTTATGACAGGGACTCCTCCTGGGCTGCTGCTACCCCGGCGTGCACAGGTGCAGTCTCTGCAACCCACCCCATGAAGGAACAGCTGGAGAGGAATATTCCACAGCAGAGGATGTGTCACTTCAGTCTCATGTCAGCTCCCAGCTGCAGGGCAACATCAGTTTCTTAGACTACGTATCTAATGTCGGGGAGAAACATAATTAAAATTCTGGCACGGACATGGAGACAAACCATTTGCTAGTAAGCAATAGGATATTCAGCCAGGGCCTTGTTTCCAAAAATCCATGTGTGTGTGCAGGAAATGTTATCTCTGAAGCTCTTTTACCCCTTTGATCATACAATTGGTCTGATGTTTGTCACAATAATGCTCCCAAACTAACTACATGTCTTGGGAAAAGCAGGGAAAAAAATAAATGTTGCTTTTCCGATCAGCATGAATGGACCTGGAAAGGGTAGAAACAGTAGTGGAAACGGAAACAGAGACAGGCTCACTCAGAGAGGAGCGCTGCTGGAGTTAAACTGAGTAATAGCTTCCTGACTAATTTGTCACCACACCTGCTCAGTAACAGGACTCCTTGTACCTCCTGCTCTATTCATAAAATAAATCCCTGAAAACACACCGATGGTGAGAATATAAAGTATAGGTAGTGACTCTAAGAGAGAATTATTTCTTTAGCTAAATATGGCGGTGTACTAGTTAAAGAAATAAAATGGACAATCATGATTAAGGCCCCCCCACCCTGAAAAATAAAGAGGTTAAGTGAGGAAGAAAATGTCTAAGAGCAGATTGCAACAGAAAATTTTAAAAGAGACATTTGAATGAAGGCAGCATCATAGCAAAATAAATCAAAAGAGGGTATTTGTTCCAAAATGAAGCTAAGAAAGGAGAGAGCATACAGAGATTCAAAAAATTATGAGGAGTATAAAACTAAATAGAGGTTACAATGTCAGGAAGCCATTTAGTTTTATTATGCTCAGATAACACAGGCTGTAATTGTTTATGAAAGCATCCAACCCAAGGAAATTTCCATAGACAAGAGGACATTTCCCAACAAATAACTGAGTAAACACCTCAAGGGTCAACCAATGAACACTGTCTTCATGAGACTCTTCAGACAGTGCCAAAGCAGGATTTTACTTCTTCTTTGCAGTAACATAGCAAGGGAGAAGATACAAGCGTAAGTATTGGCCACGAGCGGTTGTCAGCACACCAGCTCCGGGGGGAATTTGTCTCAAAGGAGAAACATGGGCAGTTTTTCAAAAGCACTTGATGGCGTCTAACTGTGCCCAGTGGAGTTTAGTTTGGCCAGTGGTAGCTGTTTGTGAAAAATCCCCTGCTAAAGTCCCACATGTTAATGGAAAGCAGACACAGAGGGTATGTAAATGCAGACAAATTAGAAATAAACAGCTATGGTCAACCAAGGCATCATTTCCTTCACTCTGGAGTCAAACGGGGTCAAACTGAGTCAAACTGAGACACACTCATTAAGAGTACAAGTGATCTCAGCAGCTCTGGGGAGATTATTCATAGGCTTAAAACTCAGCCTAAACTGAAGCCTGCAGCTGAACACAACCTCTACCCAACCCTGTCTTCTTAGCCCCAGGAAACTTATTTTTACTTATATTCTCAACAGCAAAATGAAGATATAACTGAATAAATACACAAATTCTCAAAATATGGGAAGTAAAAATTCCATATGGACTTACCAAACAGTGGAGATAATATCCAGAGAGGACTATTTATCTCAGTTTAAACTCATGAACCTGAAACAGGTTCTGGGAAACATACAACATAGGGTTGGGAACAAAAATAAAGAAGCGGGACAATGTTATAATTTGATTCTCCACAGGAGATGAGTTAACATGTCAGTGTTTCAGACAAAGTTCAGCATACATTTCAGAAACTTCCTCCACACTGTATTTATATGCCAGAGTTTATGAGCAATAAGAATGTTGCACTTTTATAACTAGCTCAGATTTACCTGAGTTTGTCAGGTAAAAAGCAAAGAAACCAAACCCAAGTTAAAAATCATAGTAAAAGCCAAAAATAAAAAAACACAAAGGATCATTTGGGATCAGAATTCAAATCATTAATGTGATTAGTTAACAAAATGTCTCTGGTAATTTTGAAAATCCCATAACTTTTATCTTTCCATTGCATAGATAGATACATTTTTAAAAAGGTATTTAAGATACTTCTGTCCTTACAAAATTTGTAATCTGAAAGCTTTCCTCCACAGACATTGCTAGAGAAGTAAATATATTAATATTTCAAAGAACATAAAAATAAGAACTAAAAGGATCCCTGCCAAGAGAAGGAAAAAGCTCTCAGATTCAGTTCAGTTCACTGACAGCCTGATCAGCACACACAGCTATTGTTTCAGCCTGTTTTCCTTACCTTGGAATGAAATAGTTTTTTTCTCCCTCTGTGATAATTACTTTTGACAGTTTCACTGTTTATATGTGAAACTGAGAAACTGTTAATTGAAATAAAAAAATGAGTCACTGTTTCCACCAATTTTTGCCAATGTTTTGATCTGTGTCAATCTGAGCTTAATTATTAGGTTTTCTTTAAAGCAAGAGGCAAAAACTGTATATTCTAATTTGGCCCCTACAAATACTGCGGTCTTCAGACAATTGTCGGTTTAAGGATATAAAGCGCAACTAAATAGGGTTGAAAGTATATTTAATGACTATGCACTAGAGACCTATGGTAAAAATAACTCGAATGAGAAAATACTTCTTTTTTATTGAGAAGGATATGAGAACTTTTTAAAGTCTATCAGCAGCTATGATTAACCGTGACATATGGTCTATCACTAACAATGCTGCCAAAATCAACGTCTATCGGCTGTGAGAAGGAAATCATTTGGAAAGCAAACTGCATGTCATAGGCAAAGGGCAGGCTCTGTACCCTGTAGCCAACCACACGTTCCTCTGGTGTCTGCTGTATAAATATGCATCTGTTCTCATAAACATGGTTGACTATTCTGTAGAAATTCCACTGTGATTTTACTGCTAATGGACAAGCTGGGCTTGGCAGAAATCATGAAGTCACCAGTAGACTCAGGGGTAGCAGAAATGAGAGGGAAGGTTTTCCTACATGCTTAGAGGGCCTGGGGTGTATGTGTACATGAGAAAGAAGTGAGGGAGAAGGAAGCTTTATGTCCAGAAGAGACAAATTCTAAACCAAAAAAATTTTCATCCCGGGGGTGCATGAAGTAGCTGAGAACTGTTGCAAAAATCTACCTGGAGAAAGCATTTGTATAGGCAGTTTAAATGGGCCTACAAAAAAGCATGCCTGTTTGATACACACAGCGATTCTCTCTAACTAGGAATACGCTAAAAAACTAATAAATACTATTGGATTATTATATAGCAAAATATTTTAAAGGATACAATTATTTGTACAGAAGACAGGGCACACATTTTAGTAAGTCATGGGCCAGTGTCATCATAGACTTGGGGAAAAAGTACATTTCCTATGCTATAATAAATTTTGTTCTCTTTTTTTTTTTCTTTCCCCAAATCAGGGTAGATCCAAGACCTTTAACAAACTGTTCCCAAAACATGGAGCAGACAGGGCCACTCCTGAATGCTTCCACTGCTCTTGGAGGTGAAAGCAAGTCTTGTAGGTAGTGGGAAGCTCAGCTTCAAGCCACTGTGAACCAGGCAGAGCAGAAATTTCAGCCTACATCTTCCAATAAACTCTTGGCTATTTCGAAAAGCAGCCAAACTTTCCAGCTTTGCCAGTAACTTTCAAATATCTTATCGTTTATGGGCCTCTGAGTATTTTCTCCAGCTCCTCCGTAAGTGGAGGAGCTTGCCAAAAGATGATTAGTTAAGCAAATCAGCACTTTCTAAGTCAAGACAGAATAAAAAGAAGTGTTCCCAACTGTCTTTTGTTAACATTACCAGTTGCTTCTCTGTGATGCCGATGAGTATGTTAGGGCAGTGAGCTTCCACTCGCTAGCCCCGGCTTGTTACCCCCTGCCATTTTACCATGCTGTTCACGTATTGTTGGTGTGCTGCTGCAGGATGCCTCCAGCCATCATTCAGTGCAGTGTCACTCATGCCTGTGAGGCAAATGAGAAATTGTAAATAAGGTCCAAAGCTCTGCTTTTTTCTCCTCTTCCCCCTTTCCTGAGGGATTCACATACTATATGGCAGCTCAAAGATGTATGAACTGAGAGAGAAATTGGCTAAGCAAGTGGAGACATTAGTGGTTTTAGCCATGATAGTTTGCTCCTGTCAGAAGAGAGAGCCTTCCTTTCTCCACACTTTCATCCTCTGTTTCTGGATATGTGCATTTGCATCAGCTTTGGAGACCATATGGTGCTTGGTAGAGAAAAACTGAGGCTAGGTCACAGATGCCCAAATGTGCTTGGTAGAATCACACTCAGCTTCTTCTCTAGCTTGTGTAAAAGGGCTTGCCCAGATCCCCTGCATGGTCATTTCCCTACTTGCCCTTGCTGCGTATTTCCCAGTATAAAACTACACCTCTCTTGAGGTAAAATGAGCCAATTGCCCTTGGTCATATCTGCAATGGACATGGAAAACTCACTCATTCAATCATCACTGTATCAACCTCTTAAGCCTTTGAAACCTCTCTCATTTTAAACCTCTCATTTTCCTTTTCTCTCTAAACGTACCAACACATTCAGCCCTGACTCCTATGCCTGTCCTTGAACTGATTTCCGGTTCATCCTTTCTTGCTGTTTGTGCTGTCCTTTTCTGGGTATGCTCCACATTGCTCTGCCCCTGTCAAAATAGGGTGCCCTAAATCAGAGACAGACTGCCAGCCAAAACCTCATCAATGCAAGTAGAGCAGCATAGCTAATTCCCAGGTCTTTCTTACTTATACACAATACTCCTGTTAATACCATCCCAGAACACCACACACTTATTCTATTAAGGCAGCATCATAATGCTGACTTGCACTTATTTAACATTCACTCTGAGAACTAAAAGCCCCAAACTAAGGAAATCAGTATATATAATAACCCCCATCTAAAAACTGTTCACTTCAACAAAGGATTATTTCACCAAGTCAATCCTACAAAATCTCTCTTAGGACAGCAATAATGCAGCTGGAACAACCAGCTTAGAGTAGTTAAAAGTGTTTAAATTAATGGAAAGAATAGCAAGGACATTTCACATATCCCAAAGGATCCTTGTAGGCCACTGGATGTCAGATGAAAACCAGAACTTATCTCCATTTCACATAATGGTCAAATCCACTGCAAAAGGCTAAAGCCTTAAAGTGACAACTAAGTGCAAGTTTTCCATCATTGCTGTCTTGCATGAGTTTTTTGGCCTGTTCAACGACAAACTATTGAAAACCTATGGAAATCATTCTAAAAGCAGCCTAGCACATAGATTTCTAACTAAAAGATAGAGGGATTATGTATGAAAACTGTGTGCATCGAAGACTTTTTAACAGTTAAACGAATTCAGAAATCACTTGTATTGATACAATGAGACCTTTGCTATCAACCAAGCAGAAGAATATCTTTGTGAAACAGAACAGAGGAAAATCTCAGTGTCAATGAGTGAGAGGAGCTGGAACATACAATAAATCTTCTCTATCTCTTTTCTCTGAAAAATGATAACTGAGATGGAAGGGTTATTTTGGTAGTAGGACAGTCAGATATGAATAGCAGCTCCTTCAGGGACTGAGGGAGGACATGCAGCTTACAGGGAGCTGATACTTGGCAGTTGTTGCTATAGTTTTCTGTTGTTGCACCTCATTGACTGTTTTTACTGTGTTATTCCCCAGCATTGTTTAAGCCTTCTGTACTAGGCATCGCAACTTCAAACTGTCGTTTGCTAGCACAGGGAATATTACAAAACTTTTAGTGGGGAGGTTTCTCCCCAACAAATAATTTTTTGAAATTGCCACAAATCGCCCAACAAGTTGAGGCATGAGCATTCCAAAACACCTGCACTGTTTGATATCCTAGCCCAGGAGGATTTATGCTCTGGCCCAAGCCTCCCCAGCGGTGAGAAGCATCCCTCTTGGATGGAGGCAGTGACACCAACTCTGTCCTATTCTCTGCTGAAATTCCTCCATCCTCAGTTATGATCATAAATGCCCCAGAAATTCAAGCTCCTTCATGTAATTCAAACTCTTTGAAAAAAAAAATGGGAGAAGAAAAAAAATCCCCAAACCTTCTCCAGCAGCTGACACTTTCCTAATTCTTGGTTAGGCATGTTTGAAGTTCCTGCATCATCTCAAATCACAGCTAACTTAAGTCCTCTGCATGATTCCTGCCACATTTCAGTTTACAAAGAGAAGCACAACAAACTGCAACTCAATGAAATAAATAATGTTTAAATATATAGAATACAACAATGACTTGAGGAGAACATGAAGGCAATTCAACAACTGCTTGGTGAGTTCAAGGAGGATCCTTTTGACATCCTCAAAGATACATAACAATAGGTTTCTATATCTTTTACAGTCTAACGGGAATCACCAAAAAAGTTACTGTATTATAAAATGTAAAAGGGAAGCTCAGCTATTAGAAAGGAATGCAGGTCATTCTACAGGCAGACCTCATTACCTGCTTTTCACAGCGCACTGACAAGAAAATTTCCATGCTCGCTACTGAAGGCGATCTTCACTATAAAAAAATTAAGAATTATGTGCATTTGTATACAGTTACAGTCAGTGCTGTTAAATAGTTCTTTGCTCATGGGCAGGCTCGTGAGCTTCGTGATCAGCAACGACCAAAGGAGAGGCTGATCAGTGACAGACTTTCTTTCTCCTCAGCACACAGCCATATTGCCATTTGCTGTCCTGGAAATCCTTGCCTTGCCTCACCGTTACCCAGCAAAGAAGAAGGGATTGATCCTGTTGGGATCTGTCAGCTTTCTATATATCAGTTGGTAAGAATAACATACTTTAAAACATTTTCTTTAAGTGATCTAGTTTGCAAAATAGGGCCAAACGCTGTACTTAGATTCAGGTTCCCTCCCAGGCACATGGGAGAGAGCAGTCTGTTCTGTGGAGAGAAGTCATTTAAACTTCAGCTGAGACCCATGAAAACTATTTCCAGACAGAGGTTTCTTCAAACACAATACTGGTCCTGAGACCATACATGAGACCTCCTGCTCTTATAAGGCCTCTTTTAGAAAAGCAATTAAATTGCCATGAACTCTGGGGTACTTTGAGTTATTTCTCCAGGCTGGGTTTTTATTTCTAACCCATACATCTAACAGTGCCATGAAGTTTACCTCTGCTCACTGTCTTGTTCAGTGCAGAAACTCCAAATCTCAAAGGTCTTGGGGTCATGGGAGCAGAAGAGAAGTAAAACACAGTTTGGTATTTAGCAGGAACACATGGCTGGGTTTAGAAACTTGAGATAGAAAATGATACCCAGAGCCAGGTGCTCACTGACGGGCAGGAAGGAGGCATCTGCCCCACTCCACCTCCCACTCCACCGGTGGACACGGCCTACATTTCCAGCTATGTACCACAGCTGATCTCCAACCTGTTGGAGGGTGATGCTGAGAGAATAAACTATCCCCCACCAGGCACCCCCAGCCATAGCCACCCCCTCACCTCCTGTGTGTGTCATGCACCCCTGGAACTGGGTTTGCATCCACTTCTGCTTGTTGCATTCTGGATGCAGTGGTCTGGAGGCACTGCCCGCTCCATCTAAATATGGGCACCTGTCAACTCTTCAGACCACTCTGAAGATGACTTACTTACATTGACACTCAGCTCAAGAATGAGTCCGTATACTTTCAAGGTATGCTGCAATATCACTCTCCAGAACGCAGGAAGCACACGGGCCCTAGGACGGAAGGTACTGAAAAACTGCTCAGCAGGGAGGTGACTTATCCTTACGCAAAGATTTCTGAGAAGTTACTGGGACTATGAGAGTGCCCATTCTTCCTATTCCCACCAATCAGTTCTCACTCTCACCTAGAGACTGCTTTCAGGCCACCAAATGAAAATCTGGAATAGAAAATAAACTGCACAGATGAAATGCTCTTGTAACTTGAAATCCATCAGGGTGGCTGGGGAAGTGGTGGACTTCACTACTATGTTATGTAACCAAGTTAGGAGCCATTTATCCTAATCCAGCCCACAGCCTAATAGGATTACACAATCACGGCTTCCTAAATTCCTTTTCTATGTTCTGGTTCACCCAGTTGCTTAAAGCCAGCTTAGTTTTGCTTGCCTTCTGACAGCATTTGATTTTTACTGTCTCTGAGACCAGACAGCTCTCCAGGCAACTATTGCAGTTATGAGTGCCATGCTTTCCCCTAAATCCCCTGTCAGCTGAGCAATTCCACCCCACAGGACACACAGCTCATGCTGAGACCTGAATCCTCATCAAAGGGTGACGATCAACACAAATATCAACACATTTGTGTCCTTGAAGTATCTTCTCCGACTTGATGTCCCATGGTGCTGCTGAGATCCTAAGCGGAAGATGGTTCCTGAGAGCATTTTTCCCCCGCGTCTCAGGACCCTCCCTGATAACTGGGTTAAAGACATTAGGATTTCAATACTGTTGCTTTCTTTCCTCCTGAAGCATCAAGGAACCTGCTGTCTGCTTTCTTTTTGCCTCCTTGTCTCAAGTAACTGCAACCACAGAGAACAGGTTTCAATTAACAGAAAAATTTCTTAGCCTGTGCACTGAAATCTTAACACGTGTAAATATTTCACTGCTGGTTCTGCAGCCTGGTGAATTAATAGCCCCATTTGGGCACCTTGTATTTCACAAGCAACAGTCCTTCCTAAAAGTCTCTCCTTGAACTGTCACTGTCATTGCTGAGCCTCCCCTTCCCCACTGTGGATGGGCTGAGAACTGACTAGTCCCTGAAAGGGAGTAGGGAAACCAAGCAGCCGGTGATGCCTCACATGAGATACCTTCCTCTGAGTGGGGCTTCACTGCAGCTTTGAATACCTATAGTGTTCAAAACGAAAGGTGTCTTGCAGTTGTGGGGCATCAGGGTCTAGAGCATCTTTAGGCATGCTAGTTAATCCTTGCAAAGATGGAACGTGCACCTCCTGGTTGCATTAAGTAATGCCTTACTCCTGGAGTCATCACATTGAAAGCAGTGAAGAATCCTGATCAATCTGGTGGCCTTCTATGATGGGGCTATGGAACTGACGGACAGGGGTAGAGCAGTTGACATCATCTACCTAGACTTGTGCGAAACGTTTGACACTGTCCCACATGACATCCTTGTCTCTAAATTGGAGAGACATCAATTTGATAGGTGGACCACTCGGTGG
>JAOEHY010001456.1:0-47931 GCA_025447955.1 Psilopsiagon aurifrons
GGCGTTGTAATAGCGGGGCCCATTGGCAGCAGGGAAGACTCCCCCCTCCCCTAACACTGTTATACACGTTGCAACCCTCCAATTTCCGCCTATACACGCGTGTGCTCTCGCAGGACTGATTGCTCCGTGATCTCATCGCGCACTCGATCACCGGGATTGATAGCCCGAGCGCAAGTTGTCTGTTAGAACCCCTCAACTGCCACTGAAGCCAAAGGAAAGGGATGTGAGAAGCGCGGTGGAATGAACATCTCCGTGCCGGGGCTGGCCATGCGGAGATGATCCCGTGCTCTCGGCACTATCACAACTCAAGTTTGTACGTCCGCGGCGAGCCTTTATAAAGGGAGCCGTTCTTCCAAACCTACGTGAGTAGGTCAAATAACTGCCGTCACTTGCCCCCTTTTTTATTTTTCCTCCCTTATTTTTTCTTCCTTGCGCTTTTCTACAAAATTCTCGAATAGCCTGTAAACAGGCCAGAGCAAATGCGGTATTTGCGGCTGAGGGCTGTCAGTCAGGAAAAGCTAACAAACCTTTGCAAAGCAGGAATGCAGCCATAGAAATCCACTGGGGGCTGACAATAGGCTCCAGAGCCTCCGGGCACCAAAAGCAGCCCGCCTTACTTTTAAGTCTATTGTCAGCAAAGCCCGCGACAAAGCCTTTCCCCTGCAGCTAGACAAAATATTCGCTGTGGTGTGCTCGTAAAGGAACAGAAGTCCTCTGTCCAACTTGCCGCGTTAAAGTAACAGTAGCTGCTCGCCGGGGATGCCAGAGCCCCGCTGCGCCCGGACTGACTCCCTGCCGCCTTCCCTGCCCGCTTCCCTGCCTCCTTGCCTGCCCCCGCCCCGCCGCGGCCGGACCGCGCCGAGCCACCGCTGCTGCCGCTCGGGAAGCGGCGCCGGGACGGGCCTCGTGGTTACTTTAGCGAGGTGCAGAGGGGAAAAGGGGGGTGACAGTAGCTTTGCCAGTGCCAAGTCGCCGCCTTAGCGGCAGAGTCCCCAGCCGCGGGACTCGAGTTACAAATGAGTGTCCCTGCAACCTGAGTCCGCCGGTGATGGTGCCGGGAGAGCTGCTGCGGCAAACGAGCGGAGAGTAATGAATGCGGCGGACGGCCGTGTATCAATGCCTTGAATTTCTGCGAGAACGGTAAAGATCTCAGTAGGAAATCATGATTAGAGATGTGAAAGGCCAAATGGCAAAATCCCAATAGTAACAATGCATCTGTTCATTAATGTGTGAATATGAGTAATATGAAAATTTAACACAATTATAAGCCCCTCAGCAATCCTGATGGCAGAAAATAGATTGTAGTGATCTAATCAGCGCTTCCCCTGTTGAAATACTGTATGTTAACTATTTAAAATAATATTATATAGATTTTCCCCTTTAGAAAACCCCATGTAATCATATTTAATTGATGTCCTAACTTGGTTTCAAACCTCCCCTGAGTTGGACTGCAATTTCTATGTAAAACACTTCAACAGAATTTTGATACAGAATGAACGAGTAATTGTCCTTCTGCTAATACTTAAAAAGAACTTTAATTCTGAAAGACAATAGCTTCCCCACCCCTATAGCTTTAAAGAGCTAAAGAGCTGTATGAAATTACAGCTTGTTTAATTCTGTTACATACTGTGTTAGCATATTATACTTACATACTTACATAAAATATGCTATTCATATACCCTACCTATTACATTGCAGTAGCTGCTTGTGAAGTACATTAGGCACACTATCGTGGAAACAGACATTTATTATGTCATTTATGTACACCATTAAAAAAAAGATTTGAAATTTACACATCTTAAATAACTGTTTATAAGGTTACAACTGTAGGGCTTTCATGAATTATACAGAAACAAAGTCATCTTTTGTTCAGGTTTTCTTTTAGACTTCATTGGGAAGATAATGTTCCCAAATTAAGAAAAGAAATAAACACTGTATCTTGTTTGCAGCGCACTCATTCTCTGGATTCATTAGGAAGTCAGTAAAACTTTTAATGCTCGCACATATAATGTGCAGCTTGAAATAGGGAAAAGTGGCCTGCACACAGGAACTGCTATTTCTCATCCCTTCTCCAACAACTTACTCTCCTCTTGGATTCACCAAAACAACATTCTTGTGTCCAAACTCTGAGCTATACTGTGACAGATTTTGGATATGCATCAGGACAGCTATGTATTATGATAATCTGTATGTCCAAAAAAACTATATATGGGTGTGCTCTGCCATTCTGAGCATCACGATTATTCAGAATGTCTCCTAATTCAGTCTTTGAGAGGAGCCCAAGATTAGCCCCATTTCTTCTTCTGAGCCCCACTTGAGCTAAGAATACCCCCTATTACTTATTGGCAACACAGGTCCTAAGGCACACAGTAAAACAATTCCAAGCCCATCCACAGCGCAGTATGAATACATCTACAAAAGAGTTGTTCAGGGCTTGTTTGTGAATAGTAATTCATTAATGTTTGGGAAACATTTTTGTTCCAGCAACACTATGAAAAGTGTTAAGTGTCGTTACAGAAGAGGATTACGGGGTAGGACACCAAAGAGAAAAAGAATGAGATGGAAAGAGTAACAGGAATCATTAAGTAAATGCTGAAGAGGAGACTGACTGAATTAACAGATACAAATTAATCCACAAAAATTACTTCTGCCTTCTCTATTCAACATATTTATCAGTCGTCAGCTCTTTCCAAAGATATTTAGGATGCATTTTGTTTTTCTTATATCACCCTTGCCTCTGTTGCTTGCATGTGCTGCTTTGCACTACTGCGTATGGCAGCACCCGCTGGTGAACAGCCCCCCAAGTGTGCCAGCAGCATGCTGGCTCCTTGGGGCCCACCAGCCCTGTCACTCTTACTCTCTCCTCCCTTCTTTTCCTCCCTCCTTTCCCTCCTTCCCTGCCTCCCACGCCAAGCACCACAGAGGCTGACTCCCTCATCTACAACAATGAGGCCTGGAGTCTGATGCCAGCAGCCAGTAATTCTCATGCAGGCCTTCAGCGCATGGAATTAAACCACTTTCTCAGTGGTGCCATAGTCCCACGTTAGCTGCTCTGATTTGCACATGTGCATCAATCTGTGCGTGGCTGGGCATGCATATACATACGCTGAATTGCTCTGACTACTGGAAAGGAAAGCATCTATGTAAATGAACATAAAATCGCTTTTGAATCTAAGTTTTTGTATGCTAACAAGCATGCCACTGTCCCTCTACTTATGTATTTGATGTTTAAACACAGCTTCATTGACTTATTTCCTTCAAAGATGGAAAGTTTTCACACTGATAAAGGAGTGGTTTGTTTCCAGGAAGTGACCAAGGCTACAAAGCCATGGTAAGAGGCGCCATTTTTAGCACTGTCTGCTGGACTTCTATTTAATTTAGTCTACTTCCAGAAGTTGTGTTAATTTTTCAGGCAGTGTGACTCCCCTTTGGGAGTGACCTAATCCTACTTTCAATTCAGTGGCAGTCCAGATGCACGTGTACCTCAGCCTGCCTCGGCAGCCTTCCAAAAACCACACTCCCATAGCACAGCGTTCTCTGCAGGCCTAACCTCTCTGGTAGCTCTTCTAACCTCTATGGTAGCTCTTTTCAGTCCATGCTCCAGGGTCACAGTCCTGGAAATCCACTTATAAAAGCTTAGAATGGTCTTCACTGCCAAATCTCTTCCTATTACTTCTTTCTGCTCCTGCTGATTGTTTACTAAAAGCAAACCCCAGTCTCATGCAGCTGCCTGCTTCCAGAGAAAGGCACGTAATGCCATCATGCTGTAACAAGGTGCGGGATGGGGGTTCTCCATATGAGGCACTTCCAGAAGAGACATATTTGAAAAGGAAAGAGAAAAGAGAAGCTCTGACATTACAAAGAAGAGAAAACAGATAAAAGGGAAGGAGGCAGACATAAGTCAGCCCCAAGTTAAGAGGAACAATATGAGTCCCGCAGCCTCCCACTTGCATGGTGTCTGGGTGTCTGAGCATGGGTGCTCTCTCAAGGAGATGCCTGAAGTGCTCCCTTCCCTGTAACTACTGTGAATAGCTTTGTCCTGGGATGAAAGACTCCTTAGAACAAAGTAAAAGAGAGATGTTTGGCCTCAGCAAGGATGATGACATGAAGTGTAGCAGAGTGGAGAGAAGCCAGGAGTTGCTCAATACCCAGCCAGACCACCAGACATTTCCTGCCAACACATGTCATTCCTAGAGGAAGGAGTATTTGGTCGGCAGAAACAATCATGAATAAACTTTAGCACTGGCTGATACACCTTCCACTTCTGGCAAGCACCTTCCCTTACATTATGAAAGAGCTGGCAAATACTGAGCTGGCATCCATTATTCATCCTTTTCTTCTGCCACGGTTGTAAGTATGTTACACCTGTTGGCCACAACTCCACTCATTGTTTCTACAACCCTCACCTATCAACATGCCACCTCACTGGCACTTTATTCTGCGCTCATGCACCACAATAAACCCTTTCTGGTTTAAATCAGGAAACAAGATTAAGGGCAGATTTCCACTTGTCCTTTAAAAGAGCAGACAAGTACATACACAAACACAAGAAATTTCTCTTTTTATGCATCCACTTTTTATTACAAAGGTCTTATCTATACAAAATCAGAAACAATTTGCATAGCAAAGAAAATAAAGCAACTATTATGAAGAAATGGTTGGTATCAGCAGGTTACATAGACACACAGCATCTGCATACACATATGGTTCTCCATCAACAGAATCATGCTTTTAGGGAACTACTTGCAGCTAGGCAAGACACTATGAATCATGAGCAGGCACAACACAGAATGTATTTAAATTTAGAAGTCAAAGACCACACAACATACATTTTTCTCTTGCCTTCCAGGAAGTACTGCGATTTTTCACCAGTCTAAAAGTATTCTAAACTTTCAGAGAAGACACTAGAAAACACCTCTATAAAATGTAAGTATCATTCAAATGTAGGACATAGCTGCTCGGGTGTGATAAACAAAAATGTGGTGTTAACTGCAGACCTACCAGGGCTTCTGTGACTGGGCAGGAAGCAGAGTTCTGCTGGGGTTTTAGGTATTTTTTTTTTTTTTTTTTTTTTTTAATACTTAGCCTTTGGGCACAAACTCACAGAGCTGAAAGAAATATTCAAGTTTCAATGAGATATTAGGATGCTGTGGTGCTCTGGCTAGCACATCATAGTATGACTCTTACACTGCTCCACCACAACCACTGTGTAGAAAACAGCTGGGCTACATATGTCCATGCATGGCTTCCAAACCTACTAAAAAGCTCCTTTCTCTGGCAGGAATAACCAGCCTTCCTGCTCTTGGAATCTCCAGTTCTACCCCAGCCACATGTTAGCTCCCATAGCATTTTATTTGAGAGGACAAAATCAACTTCTGTATCTACAGATGACCATAGTTACCTGTGGTGCACAATGACATCAGGTTAGTATGGTATTCTTGTCGCACATACTTGCATAGTTTTGTGTATGCTTAATAATACAACAGTTGTTTTCAAGTTTGCTGGCTCCTTTTGCAATACCCAACATGCTGCATTAATGAAGTATACACTGTATGAATGATAAGACATTTTTATTGTGATTTCTGGCACAAGCATACTGCTTCTTGTGCTAAAAAAAATAATTCACATAGCCAAAAAAGATTCCATAGCACAATAAATAAATTGCCCAAGATTTTAAAATCAAAATCAGCAATCTGTGAATGCCACTGAAAACATTATTTTACTCTATCTACAAGTATACAAGCAGTTATTTTTACAACTGCTTACCAATGCATACTGCCAGTCTTACAAGAAAGTTACCTAACAAGGGTGTTTATTAGGAAGAAGGGGTTAGAGTAGTCTTCAGATACACTATACTACCAGTTGTTGAACTAGTTATCCCTTAGGATGTAAGTGAGGAGCCAGCAAACCACAGCACAAGGCAGGAACACATAGCTAAGCAGGACAGGGGGAGGGCATGGGGACTTCTTAAGCTAGGTTTGTGGCCAAAACCAGCATCTCATTCAACTACACCCTCAGGAACAGTCAGGCTATTCTCTGAAATTTTTATAGTTTCCATCACCTGAATGCACTGGCAGTGGCATTGTTAGCTGTGTACTTTTCTGTTTTGTTTCCACAAATGGTCACCTACTCCAAGAGCAGTCACATTCCAGATATGACATGTACAATGCAACGAAATCAAGCCTGTCATGTAATACCTTCTGCCAGTCCTTCAGTCTCGCAGCAGCAGAGTCTATGTTCATTCTGGGTTTATGCAGGCCATAGTCAAGATCTTCTCTGCCTCCATTCCCTTTATTTCAGTTTCGGTACAGAATCTGCCTTCAGAACATGAAAAGTTCTGGTATTTCTGAAAGTCTGTCTGTCATACACTCTTCTGGACTGACAATGCCTACATCAAGAAAATATCCACAAAGCCCTTTGGAGGTCTGCATACCCAATAAAACCATTTTTACAAACATAGCGCCGAGGCAGGGAACAAGACTGCATCCCTGCTCTCACCTCAGAAACAACAGTGAATTCCAGCTCAATTTCTGTTATTTCCAGCATGCTAACTTGTAGAGTACATGCTCCATTGCCTTACATACCCTAGTGACAAGACTCCAAGAAGGCTACTAAGTGTACATTGGTTACCCTCTAAACAATAATATTCTCGATTTGCAATTTCCTATGTAGCAGTTGCCTCCTGTTACACCCTTCGGAGGGTGGCATTCATATTTGTGTGCCAGGGCAGCTGGACTGTGGTGTCCTCCACTCACACCTCCATGAATGCGGCCTTCCACATCAAGTCTGGAGCCGCTGCTGATTGCTGCAGGTTTGCACGGAGATGGGGCTGCCTTAACTGCAGCCCCCTTAATTATTCTAAAGAAACACCAGAGCAGCGTAGTTTGTAGTCACTGCTTAGCTATCCTCCATCTAAATCCCTGTCCTTGCAGATAGTAGGGTATGGCCACTTCGAGAACTGACTCAATCTCTGCCTCTTCCATTTCTGCAGCAGAGTTACTACATCTCCCAGAGAAGGGCATGCCGAGGCACTATGAATGGCACTGGATGCCATGTACAGGACAATATATCTTTTGTCATTGAAATTTGTTGGGACTCAGTGCTCTGGATTCCCAAAGGCATTTAGAAGCATAAATCTCATTTTGGAAAGGAATTGGGCTCTGACTGCCTTTGGAGATCCAGGCCAGTGAGTTGGCTGAAAGAGATGATGATGAACACATTCTGCCAAATGCAGCATTTCACTGGCACAACTGTTGCTGGAACATCTTTTCCAGCATACATGATCACTAGAATGATCCTGAGTTCCCGCTACCACCATCTTCTTCACCCCTAATTAAATTAACAAGTAAGATCAATCCAAGTTATTTAACCTTACCAAGCTTAAAAAAGGCATGTTAAATTTAAAAAATGTCTCCAGGCTTTCCTGATACTAAATAAACAAACAAACAAATAAATAAATAACACATAAAATGGAGTAACTCACTGTCAAACACCTGAGCAGCAACCTTTTCCTTTTACATTGATACTACATCAGTAGGAATCCTTATGAAAAGAAGGGCAACAGTAATATAAATAACCCCTCTCTTACGCCTGAAAAAAGAGAATTTTGTCAATCTGTGTTCTTCAGGTTCCTAATCTCTCTTTAATTCCAGGCAACTTTAAATGAAAGAAGGAATTGATTTTCTCAGGAGTGGTCCATCCAGCAAAATAATTGTGTCAGTTGACAGAAGGAGGCACTATACCAAGCCTGAGCTTCACTGAAATTCTGAAACCACAAAGATGTTTTAATATTTCCAGAGACTATTTCAAGAGTAACAACATAAAAACAGAGACATCTGGAATTAAATACCATTACATTTCACATCAGTTTTATTTTTCTGTCTCAGTTGGACAGAGATACTCTGCTAGAATACATACTCACTTGAAATATATTTTTGTACTAGTGCTGCCAGCAGTGCCAGTTTCTAATTAAAGGGCCATAATATCTTGTTAATATTAACAGAGGGCAATGTTTCTGGTCTGCTAATTTTCATAGAATCATAGAATAGTTGGGGTTGGAAAGTACCTTAAGATCATCTAGTTCCAACTCCCCTGCCATGGGCAGGGACATCTCCCATTAAACCATGCCACCCAAGGCTCTGTACAACCTGGCCTTGAACACTGCCAGAGATGGAGCATTCACAACTTCCCTGGGCAACCCATTCCAGTGCCTCACCACCCTTATAGTAAAGAACTTCTTCCTTATAGCCAGTCTAATTTTTTACATCTTCAGCACATCCTTAATAAGCAAGAGGGCTTAAAAAAAGCTTTAAATGATACGACTATACAATATCTTTTTATGGGCATTGACACATCATTAAAGATGTTCTAGAGAGTTTCCACGGTTTATCCTTTGACAGAAAAGACCTTTTGTGCTGACCCATCTCTTTTTAAGTAATTAAATGCTTTCTCAAGAACAACCTAAAACAAAACCCCAAGACAGCCAAGAAGTCTATAATCTAAAAAATAAATATAATCAAAAAGTCCGTAAAATACAAATTGAGAACTACAGTGTTTGGCTAGAATTTCAAGGAAAACCTTCTGAATCTCAACCACTCCACTTCTTAAATCCCAAATTCAACAGCAACAATATAGCCCTTCACATGCAACTACTACAGCATTTTTACCCAGAAATCTCAAAGCAACTTTTTTTTTTTTTAAATGGAAAAAAAATGAGGCCTGAAGTGATGATCATTTTCCTCAAAATTACAAGAGCAAGCACTGTATGTGATGAAGCTGAGGAGACAATCTTCTAAATAGCCTATCTTTCAGCCCTTGCCACAGTCATTATTTCCCACCACCAAAAAGTACACAAGCTCTGGCCTCCAGATGATCAACTGATACCTAGGGCTCCTTACTTCTTGGCCCTCCTTATTATGTGGCCTTTACCTTCACAAAGAGGGAAGAGAAGACTTATTTATCAACACAAGACAACAGTAAGAAGAGAAACAAAGCAGCAAGTGAAACAAGCACTTGTGGCACAAAGCCACAACTTCCACTGCTGAAACCTGGTTTAGAGTTTTTTTGGTTAACTATCACTGCCCCCAGAACGGGTACCCATGGGCCGGCACTGGGGCTCTGCTGGTGCCTGGCTGGCTGGGGGTGGAAGACACTTCCAAATGGAAACCATGACATGTCCTGCTGCAGCTGCACAGAAGTGCATGTTACTGAACTAACCATCAGTTTCCACCCTCCTCCCCCACCACAGTGTTTGCTTTTTTTCCTTTTTTTTTTTTTTTATATTCCTTTTTTTTTGACAGCTGTCTTCCTATCTTCCCAACAGGTGCTATTAGGCCCTGAACAATGGTGAAGGCTTTTAAGCCACTGCTGTTGACAAGTGAAAGGGAACAACAAATGGCTCGGTAGTGCTCTTCTCCCCAGGTCACTCAACCAATGGCAATAGTTATTATTTTTATTTATTAGCTCTGTGGCACTGTCCTCCGTTGTACCTCTTCCAACCTCCCCTTTCCGTGACAGCAAGGAGCTTTTTAACTGTTAATAAAAATGGGCGAGCGCTTAGCTCCTGAGCTGGCTCTTTCTGTAAAGTGCACAGCTAATGAATGTTGTCCATTTAGATCTGGATAATTTATGATGCCAGCGGAGCGGAGGTGGGGAGGGCTGGATCCAGATACGGCCATTAGTTACACTGCCAGGAGTGACAGAGAGAGTAAGGGGAGATGGAAGTTGGGGAGAAAGAAGAGATTCCCTCCTCCCACCCGTCGTATTTGTTTTTGCAGGATAATGACAAGGTTAGGCCATAAATAAGACATTTCCTCCTTTGAGGTTAACATAATTTTTCTTTAACCTTCTTAGCATTTCACTGACCGTATTACAATCCTCTTTAGAGAACAATGGCAGATGGAAGAAAAGTTAATTTTCCCTTAAATGAAAATGACTGCACCCATTTAAATGATGCACTCAGACGTGTTAGTGCTAAGAGAAAAAAAAATGTGCCAAAATGCTTTCTGATCCTAATAACAAATACAGGCATTTGTACGCATATATTTACTAGTTGAGGTTACTCAATTATTAAGCCACATATAACAAATAAGCTCCAACAAATGCAAACCCTGTATTTCAACTGTCCTGGCAAACCAGGTAAATATGCAGGCAAATCAGGCAATTCCATATCTGAACAAAACCAGTAAACCAGCCAGTAAGTCACCTGGAAGTGCAAATACACTTGAAAGTTGAAAATATAATACTAAAGACCATCAAAATATTGACATATCATGGAACTGGTTGGTTTAGAGTCATATGCTATCAATCAAATTGAGGTAAGACCATGTACATCTTTCAATCTGGAGCTATTTCTTTAAATTATAAGCTAACATAATTTTGTAGTGAAAGGCCTACCATCATCAGATTGTCTGTGTACCTCCTAGAGTAAATGTGTCCTATTATAATTTGAACCTAATGATAACATTGAAAGAACCATAAAAATACTCATCTCGGATGTTAATAAAACCATTAAAAGGATTTACAAAATTGAAAGTAGAAAACTGAAAAGGCTATCCCCCTGAAACAAGCACGAAACACACAGTAGGTTCTGATTTCTATTCTCTTTAAAAATATGACAGACTGTTTTACCACTGGAAGTGAGAATTAAAGCACATACGCCTGATGCTAAACAACTACACATCCTGAACTCCTCTTGCACAACATATGTGAAAACAAAATCTCAATCATCGATTGCCAGACACCAGAAAGATATGAAAAATAATAATAAGAAAACAAAAAAAAAGATATACACTATAAATCAAAGCTTCTGAAGTGCAGGTAGTTTCACAGTAAATCATTCTGCTAGTTCAGATGTAAATGATATTTACATGGAATCATTATGTCAAATTTAGAAATTATTAAAGCTAATGTCTTCTTTGGACTTGCTTAAAATAATAATCTTCCAGGATTTGCACACAGGCTTCTCCACCGAAGTACAGCATTCCATCTGCCTTGACAACTTGTTCTGTTTGTTCTCACTTGTCTCCATTCATGGATTTTTTGGACTCTGCTATGTTCAGCGTAAATAGGGAGAGAAAATACATCGGGTTTCCTTTTGATTGAGCATTTTTCTTCCTGAGTTAGGGACTAACATCAAGATAGATGTGTGGTTCAGATGTGTAACAGCTCTGACAGGTAATCCCCAAATAAGGGAAATCAGAGAAAGTCTATTATGCATAGCTTTTTAACATAATAGTTCTAGACAAGGGGAAAGAAAAGTCAGAAAGTAAAAGCAGTAAAGTCAAAGAGGGGGAAAGAGACAAAGAAAACAATACTGAGAACAAGGAAAGAACAAGACTAAGAAGGGGGACTCATTTGCCAAATCTGCAATGTACTTATATTACACAATGCGCTGAAGGGGTATGAGAGTTGGGCAACTGTGCAGCCACTC
Organism: Psilopsiagon aurifrons; assembly: GCA_025447955.1. NCBI lineage: Eukaryota > Metazoa > Chordata > Aves > Psittaciformes > Psittacidae > Psilopsiagon > Psilopsiagon aurifrons. Next base: position 11,432 of record JAOEHY010001456.1, read on the forward strand.
CCTGACTACTGAAAATGGTCACAAACACCGAGCTCCCCCATGCTGCAGATATCCAATAGGTAACTGCAGCAGCCTGGACAAACTTGAAAGAGAGGGGATAAAGAGCTGTAACATGAACTTCTGCTACCAGAAATGACAATGGGATTTAGATTCAAGCATAAACTATGCCTTCAAATCATTGCCAGCACTCTATAGGGACAAAATTTTTCTTTTTTATCAGAGAGGATCTTACTCATACCCTGCAGCAGAACTTTTTCAGACTATTTGAGAAAAGTTACGACTTCCTCGATTTACTTTAGGATGGTAAAACCTCCTCTGCAAATAGCTGTCCAGATACACAAGAAAGATCATCTGCATTCAGGATGGCTTCATGAATCACCAAGGACCAGTAAGGTAAATGCAGAGCAGGAACAGAACACATTTACCAAGAATTAAGGTCATACATTGAGCAGCTCTTTACACTAAGTGTTCTTTACACAATGATGACAATCAAGAGACACTACATTCTCCCTGGTAAAAAGAACACAGGCCCAGAAATACAGATAATGTCAACATTTCCTCTGACGAAGGGAAGTTACTTTAAAACAAGAAACAACCCCTCATCTCTGTGCTACCAATCTCATCAACTCCCTCCTTAGAGCTAGCTTTCTCCTACTTGGTCTGACAAACTTGTCCTTGTTGCCCTAAGACCTAGTTTGTTCTATCAAAAAACAAGGGAGAACTGTTCATCCTCACAGATTTCTTAAACCATGTATTTGAGAAGGCCTGCCTCTAGTGCTTGGGGTGACTGAAATGAGGTCTTTCTCATAAACAAAGATCAGTGGTTTTTTGCAATTCGAAAGCATTCACCTGGACAGACTTATAAAATCAGTGAAGAGAAGGCTTAAACTGAACTGAAGCAGGACAAAAGTCCAGATGAAGAAAGAACCACATGGAAGGAACCACCTCCTCTGCAATGTCTTTAGTTCAGGATCTTATTAGAGTCTTCACTTCTTAAGTGTGGTGGTAAGAGACATCTGGCTTTGCAAATGGGCAGAAGCTGCACTTCATTTTATCACACACATCTGGCACCAGTGATCTTCACATCTGTGTTCTCATTTTGACTACTTCTACCTCCAATGGCTACAAAAGAAGCAAGGCATCTTCCAAAAAGCTCAGACTGGTACAGAAAACAGCAAATCACCTAGGTGAACAACATGGGCCTTCATGAATCTGAAGTTCTAATCACTGACTTGTCTGTCCAAAGATTCTTCCCTCATATTGAAAACTCTCAGTGGACCACATCTACCTTTCGAAAGAAAAAAGCAAACCCAAACTTTCCTGTATGACTACGATCTCAAGCACTGACTGTTTATAACTGACTAAAGGAATGGGACACAGGGATCATAATACATGATCTGAGAATCATTATAAGGATGTGGACCTATATGCAGGAGCGCAATCTTGCAAGACTTAAAAATTATCCTCCTGACAGTAAAAGTCACTGACATGTCTAAAATATGTTAATGAACTCTGTCTGAATAATACCACTATCAAACTGTTCTATGGAATCGTGTCTTTCATGATCTAATTTTGTGACAAACACTAACCTCTCATGTATGGTACCTACCTCTCTTTGCAGACACAGCGCTCAGCAATATGCATTTTATGTACAGATTTTTTTTGTATCTAGAAAGAGATGTTTGGAAAAAGAACCACATGCAATTCAGCTTTTGTTTTTCAACCCTGAGATAAAACTGAGGCTGAGAATGAAATCCTTTCCTGAAACCTACCTTTCTCTGAACAAAGTAGAGAGGTCTTGAATAAACATATATTAAATACTTCTCTGGTATTCAGGTATGAAGGAGAATCATACCAAATATGTGTGAGCACGCCAAGCACAGAAAGGACTCAGACTCAATATCAAAAGTGGCGTGGGGAAACAGAGGGATGTGAGGCTCCTGCGGAGCGAGGCAAATGACAAGGGCAAATTCCCAGATTGCTTGAGAACAGGGGGTCTGGGAAGGTGGGGTGTGGAGTAATTGCAGAATGGTGTAACAGGGAATTTAATAGATCAGAAAAGGCTGAATAGGATAACAGGCCCATTGTTCAGAAAGTTCTTTTGTGACCAGGCTTTAAGAGAATGCCAGAGCAACAAATGACTTAATCCTGGGGGGATGCTATGGCACAAATGAAAGCAGTCTATACCTTGAAAGCCAATGGAATAAATTTCTGTATCACATAACCACACTGACGACTGCAGCTTTCACCAAAGTCTTAAGAGTTGCAATTGGCAAAAACCACACAATCATGCCCTCCTATGTTCCTCTTTCCTTCTTCAACGGCATTTTCCAATGTACTAGCGGGGGGAATAAGCCACATGAATGACAAACAGACATGGTCAAATGCCACATAAAATACAATGGTTACAGGGAAGAAGAGAAGAGAAAGAAAGAGTTATTCTGTGCTGGCTTCCCTGCTCTCCTAACCACTAAACTAAACTTGGAGCCTCCTGGTTATATGAAGACAGCCATTAAGCACTATACCACTGATTTACAAAGCTTCCTGATCCCTTGCTAAAGAAACAGAAGTGCCTTAACAGACAGGCAGTGTAAAATGGAGGCTAACCTTCCAAATCTGCCACATGGCACCATAAATCTTTGGAAAACCTTCCCATTTGCTCAGGCATTTCTTGAGCCTTGTTATAGCAGATGATGGAGCTGGAGGGTCCCATCTAATACCTGATACATCAAAGACAGCATCTTTCCAGTTATTTCAACATGAGCTGAATCAGGAATACAGAAAAGGCAGCCTGATTAAAAAAGTAAAGGTCACACTCTAGGGCATAATATAGAATATGTTATGTCTATCCTCACAAGGATGGCAGGGAAGGTAGTGGAAAATGGAAGTGCTAAAAATGGCACCATCAGATTTTGCTTTATATGTAACAGAAGAGCTAGGATATTATTTATTATATTGCCAAGGGATTAAGGAAAATATGGAATTACTGTTTTTTCAGAAAAAAGGTGGAAATATGTTTCTCAAACAACTATGATTTCTTCATGGAAGCAACAGATTCTTATTTTAAAACCATAATCCTGATCTTATTCTAACACAGGCAGACAACTGAAATGCAGAGCCATTAACACAGCATCCAAAAATCAAACTTTTCCCAGATCTTTATGAAACTTGGCCTCTAAATTTTGAAATTCCTACTATAACTAGATGGATCCTATTAGTGGGTTCTAAATTTATCAATATAAGTTCTTCAGTTCTCAGTGAAGTTGTGAATGATACTCAATTTTAAAACAACTGGTTGAGGAAAATTGCTTTCCATGAATTCAGAGTTGACGTGTAGCTCAGCTGTGATTTGTAGTTTACTTGGTAGCAGTGTGTTGTACTTCTCATCCTTCTTCCCCCTCCCATTTAACTTTTGCTAGAGCAAAAGAAAAAATAAAAGTACCATAGGTGGGCATTGCTAGAGCGTTCTGCACAAAACCAGGCTTCTGCAAAGCCCTGATCTGAATTTAATTGAAACACTTGTTTCCATATATACTTCAGATACTTTCTGTAAGTTTAAAACACATAAGAGTAGCTATCACCACTTGGAATATTTCTAAGTCAGGAAAAATAAAGGAATAGAAAGTTTCCTACATTCTATTTAAATTAAATTTGGTAGTTCTCTCTGGGTTACTACAAAATCCTTTAAGCCCACTAGTCTCTAAGCTACATACATTAAATTATTAAGGCATCTTGAGCATTCAGTCTTCTACAGAAGAGCACAGACTTTCAGTCAGACACCTAAAATTCACTAAATTGGAAACACTGACCTAAGGGAGACATTGGTGCATTATCCTTGCAGACAATATGGCACTGAAAATCAAAACACAGATAATATTTGGGGGAATTAAGAAGGTGAGCCGTATGCCGAGTGGATTTTTCATCAGTAGGAACAGGCTTCAATGGACTCAGTGTAGATCTCCTGATGGCTAAACCATTCTAGTTTCACCAGCATGCAATACTATGGCCTTCTTCATATAAGCATCCCAAGCACCCAAATTCCAAAAGTCTCTACAACAATGTGTTCCTGCTATTCCAGACAATACTTCAAGTAAGGCTAAGCTACATTAACTGTGATTATCAAAAAATACGTGTTTCCATAATGCCATTTCTTCTCCACTGTTGTAACTCTTCACTCCCAAAGCTGTGTTTATAATGAGTTGATGTGGTGCATTTTCCATTAAAAGCCTTGGCAGGAGTTTCTGTAGTTTTTCTCATGTATCTCAAGTTCAATACTCTTTCTGCATTTGCTTCACAATAACCAGTCCATTTCCAAGTGATTAATTTTCTATTCTAAAACAATGCATTCCTTTCCCCTCTCATTTTGCTGGTGTTTTTTTGTGTTGATTTTTTTTTTCTTTTCTTACCAAATAAAAAAAAAAAAAAATTCTTTTTCAATGACATCATGGTATAAACTTTTCAAAGCAGGTTTTAGTGGGAGATATGCAGATAGCTTTGAAAAGTTACCCTCATAAATAACAACAAAGTACTGAATTATCAAGGCTGTAACTCAGTCAAGAGGTGCTGTAACCATTTATATGACCTCAGCAGAACCTCAATTGAATTGCAGCCTTTCATTAAATCAAGCACTCTGTATTATTTTCTCTGAACTGGAGTAAATCAGAATGGCAAAGAGATTAGCCCCCAAGCCCATCTCTTTGTGATCTAGAGGCATATAATTTTTAACCATTAACTCGATTTTATTTTGTAACTTCTAAAGGTTGTGCACAATCTACTGTGTCAGTAATTCTCTTCTCTCTCAGGTGCTATAGACAGATGACATGACAAAAATATTACTGAGTAACCTAGGTACATCAAGAAACTGTCCTGCTTGTAAAGCAAGATCCCACTACTAAAAGCTGAAGAAAAGTGGGAGAAAGAAAGAGAAAGAAGAGAAACTGCAGATTCATAGCACTGCAGATTCATTCACAAAAAGCTGGAAACCAGAAGGGACCATTAGCTCATCTAGGCTCATCTTCTATATATATTACTGAATATTCATTATTTCATCAACCAAAATCAAACCTTCTTCTGGTTTATTTCTAACTACCATTTTACTAGAAGAGAAACAGCTGGCCTCTGAGTCAGGACATTCCATAAATATCTCCCTGCTTTTACTGGAAAGTTGTGTGTAGGGATGAGGGTGGAGGGAACCGGGATACTTGTATCACTCTCTCTGTTCATCTCCAGCTGCCTTATACAATGCTGCCTCCATAATTTGAGAGACAACTGCCTTACCAGAGGTTCTCAAACAAACCCATGACAACAAAATCAACACTTTTTAACTCTGTATGGAGTAGGCCCATGCAGAAGCTCTTGTGCTCGCACAAGTGGCCACCACAGCAGGCCCGCAGGAATTGTTTCTCCAGAGAGCGCTTCCCAGGCTGCTCGGCACAGGCTGGGAGACAACTGCACACAAAGGAGAGACCATTTCGAAAGGGAGCAGAACATTGCTCTGGATGCACAGTTTGTGTCTCACACGATTTAAGAGAATTCAGTTTTCCCCAGGGTATATCATAGATTGGAAGAACATGGCGCTTTCCTTATCTGGCCATAACATTTCACAACATGCTTCAGTTTTCCTTATTGCTTGGACTTTGCCACCTTTTCAAAGCCCCTACATTTAACTCAGAAAGAGAAAAGCTACAGTAAGTCCCTTTTCCTATTTTCTTATATTTGTGTAGCTGTTAGACATTTTGCAAAGGCGGGGAGTACCAGCCAGCCTTTCACAACAAAAGGGCTACTGTCACCGCGCCAGTCCCAGACATGGTGGAAACCAGCCCACAGGAAAAGGCCTGGCTCCAGTGTTAGGCCCCGGCCGAGTACAGTCACTGCATTCACTCAAATTGGCAACAGGTCTCAGTGTTCCTGGCTTTGAGCTGTGAACAAGGGTCGGGATTGAATAACCAATTATACAACCGCTGACTGAGTTTATCCAAGGTTTGCAAACTGCTATAATAGCCCAGTATTCACTGACTGTTTTATCCTTTTCCAGATATAGTGTCATATCTCCCCTTGTGCTCCATTTACATGTCACTTTATTACATACATCCATTAAAAAGGTTAATACAATGTCACAGTCAATGCCTAAATGTTGCCATTCAGTATCCTTGCCTTGCTCCCCAGCACATTTCACATAGGCACATTTCTTTCTCCCCCCCTCTCCCGTGCTCTCCTGCGCGCTCGCTTGCTTGCTTGCGCGCTCACACACACATGCACACACGCTCTTTCCTGCTGCAACTTAAATCAATTTGCTGTCAGGAATACAGAGCAGCACATGAACAAAACAGTAGCCAAGAGTCAATAGAGCAAAAACTCCCTGAAGTTACCAGTCACGGTGAACGTATTGTGCTGCCAGTGACGGGAATAACCTTTAAAATTTGGAAAGTTCAGATAATTACTCAAACTTGCAGACATTGTTGGGACTCCCCGAATCACCTGGGTCTCTCAAACTATCAGGAAAGTCTACTCACTAAAAGTCTTTCAAATGGCTTTTCTTACTTTCAGATAATTTTTAAACATACCAAAAATTGCTCTTCTCTGATTTTTAACACTTCCCAACTTCACCCCACCTATAACCTAGTCATGTAGAAGCTTGAAAAGACTGGAAAAAAACAGAACCAAGATCTCCTATACTGTCTTGTGAATGACTGATGCAGGTCTTGCTTAAAGTTTTTTTGTTTGTTTTGTTTTTTTTTTTTCTAGAAAAGACTATTTTCTCTGATCAAATTGATCATCTCTGTATAGTCTGTTTCTGAAAAGAGCAAGAAAACTCCTTATAATCTTCTACAACTTCACTTTTTTGAGATAAAGAGAATCCTGTTGATTTTTCTGTATGTTTCCTACTGCCCTATGAACACAGAAAGGTATCAGAAACCAAGGACAAAAGTTTACTTTTTGATTTCATACTACAGAGCCTACAAAAGCTGTTTGGTTCAGAGTGAAGGCATTTTATGAGTGCTCAGCCTGTACCTCCAGGCACACATTCTTGCGAAGGGCTGTATGTATACCAGCAACATGAATCACTGCTGTCTGCCTATACAATGTCACTGGGAGAAAGGTACAACTTTTGAGTTGAGCAGTGTGACAGGAGATCTCCAATGGTACCAGAGTGAAGCTACATTTATTTGACAAACTGCAATTTGATTTCTGATTACAAAAGTAGATTTTTATTACTTTTTAAAAAGCCACATTGTGGCTTCTTACAAACAGGAATGGGGCAGTTCAAATAAAAGACTTTGAGCCTGACAAGTAAAAAACTTGAGTGTATATTTTTTCTCCCTCGGTTTCCTGGGGTTTCAGACTTTCATCTGTTTTAGTCCAGACCAATGTACTAAAGCACAACAAAACCACACCTATTTCTCTGGCATTTCTGACCATGCCAGTCAAAGGACACAGACGAAATATTTTTAAAAAGACTGTTTTTGTGGAATGTACTTGTTTATTTATAGATTATCACAGTCAAGAAAAAGTGCACAAATACTTGAATATCATCTAAACTGAGGGTTATACCAACTCATCACCATTATGTGAAGTCTGACTCCAGCAGTGAAACCCAGGAAATTTTTCCCAGTATACCCCACCTAAAAAAAAAGTGAAATATATTCTTCACGCAAATTGTACACTAGTCCTAAAGGGAATGAACACATTCAGTCAAGAGAAATTATTCATTGGGGTAAGGCTTAAAAAAAATGTTTCAGTTACCTTTTTTGAAAAAAAAAAAAAAAAAAAATTAGACAAAAACCCAAACACAAGTTTGGGATAATCTGTATTTCCATTCCAATGAGTGCTAAGGCTTCTAAACTCAACCTCTGATATTTACACATGTGATGGTACCAAACTGTGAGGCAGGGAGATTAAATAATCCTATTTTTCATTCCTCAGTTTGGGAAAAGTTAGGGGTATGTAAAGCAACAGATGAGCGCTACAGCCCTGACGTCCTGAATGGAGAGAAGCCCCAACTTCACGTAATTTCTCTGCCTGTCAATAAAACCTGAAAATCTTTGTGAAGCTCTGTTACTCAATTTAGGATTCTAACTAAGAAAATTATAACCAAATTCTATTTCCAGTGAATCACTTTCCTATCTAAATCCCTGTATGTAAAGTTCTTTCTTTCTTTTGAAACGAACACAATGCAACTGCCCACTTTTGCATCATAAAAGATCTGTAGGCACCACATTGTTGGGCTATCAGTAATAGACTCTTGATTGAGTTGGACTCTGAATGACACACAGTAGCAGCAAATGATAAAAAGAGTGACTGGAGAAAAACCCTCCCCTCAATTTACTCCTAAACCAATTACCTGCGAGCTATCTGCACCATGAAATTCTATTAGAAACAAATTATATTAGCACTGCTTATGAAAATTATGGCAAGTTGTTATCCAGAAATGTGAATTACCTCTGAACAGAAGAGAGGAATGGGACCGTTCTTTTGGCAAGTGCAGAGACTGGTATTTTTCCTTCTGTTTCCTCTTCTTGTCTAATTGTTCTAAATTGTCTAACTGTTCTAACGAAAAAGAGTTGAGCCTAAATTTTTATACCAATTTCTTATAGTTCTTACATCTTCAAAACCTGACTAAGCCTGAAGCAACGAACTTCAGGATTATTTAAGAAAGAGCAACACAACTGAGCCCCTTTGGAAAAAGACATTCTCCAAACTCTGACTTCTTTTTCCTGCGCATTCAAGCAGAGAAAGTAGAAAATGGGCCTGGAATTTCTATGGCCAAAACCAAAACAACAGAACAGAACATGACACACTTTGGCAGTTTTACAGGCTTTCAGACAGAAAAGGATGCAAAACTGCATCATATTTGGACCTAACTTGAAAATACTGTTATAAAAATGTTCTTTTCTCTGTCAGGGAACTCTGAAAGTGAAATTTCCCACCTATCACCCATTTTTATTCCCAAATTAGCATCTTGCAAGTATCTGCAGCTCTGGTCATCACACAAGGTAACTCCCAGACACACCATTCTGCAGGAGAATTTACCACCTCTGTGACATCTTAGCGTTACTTTAGCAGTATTAGGAGCTCATGCATCAGAAGGTGACAGTCTGCAGCTCTATAATGCACTTACAACAGTCTGTGCTTCCGTATTTGGAGGAATCTGGTATTTCCTGAAAGATGGTGGGTCTCTCAAGTAAAACCATCGTAATACTGATTTGTGGAGCGATGTTTTCATTCCACTGCTAAGTGGCTTCTTGCAAACACTTCAGTTATGTATAATTGCAGAAAGAAGACCCAGCAATACTTACTTATTGCTGATTAATATTTTTGTCTCAAACCTCAAAGGAGCTCTCTCAAATGATGAATATGAACAATTCGGATTTCATGAATTTGAACACTAATCTACACATATAACTAACCCAGCCTGTCCCACAGTCCACAGATCCTGAAAGAGTGGTGAAGAAGTGGTGAAGAGTAATCAAAGTACTTTGTTATGATATTAAAAAGAATAAAAAAATCTTAAAAATAAGTTTCACTACCTTCTAAGTTTAAAGAGTAAATCTGACTGGACAGTTTCTAAACTTCTCATCACTCTTCCTTCTAAGACCTCCTTATTGTGATCACACAAATAATTCTTATTAAATTTACAAGTGAGATAATAATTAATACCTGGCTATTCAATCCTTGACAGAAGAGAAATGAAAGTCAGAGTTCAATCTACTGACTTCTTGGAACAGATTCTTAGGGGAACTAAAGAAATTCAGAGACTAGAATAAATTGTATCTTACTGGACTCATGGTCACTCTGGAGTTCTTCCCTTTATAATCCTACCTTTTGGTATTCCTGCTACTTCCCTGTCCCCATCAAAAGAGATATACAAAGAAGCAAGTGTGAGGGCAAATTTTTTCTTCCACTAGTTCTGATGGCCAGATGCTGTAATACAGCACACTTTTATTTCTATTACAGTTCACTTCTTATCCTAGCATTAGCAATAGCCTCTTTTAAGGCAGGTTCAGTAATTCTAGCCTGCTAATTGGTTATTTCAGAATCATATTATTATTATACTCAAGAGTTGGAATGCTACTGCTTTCATCAATCTTTGTTGAAAAAAATCCAAAGATATGAATTTCCACCTCTTCAATTTTGAGACTGCAGCGAAGTGCTGAGTTGCCAGTGGTTGGTAGATAGCTTCTATTTCAAACACATATTTATCTGTGTTAGCTGCAAAATGATAGGGCTGTACGGAAGTAAAGATTCACTTGTTTCATGTACTTAATCTTCTGCTGAACATCCCTTCATAACTTGATTATAAAGGGACAGATTTATTTGAATTTTACTTGTGATATCGTGCAAATTTAAGAGCATTCCTAAATATATGAAATACAAGAAAACCTTTGAAAACTTTTCTATCTGAACATGCAATAAATAGGTATAATGAAACCACCAGGCACAGTGAAACTTAAGAGAAATGTAACTTAAAATCTATCAGACTATTAACATTTTAACCACCCTCAGTCATATTCATGTTGTTACATTTTCAAGTTATTTTCCCTTTACAAGAAACATAAACATAAGTTTCTTTGATATTTTAAACCATGACTTGGAAACTGTTTTAAGCTCCCTCATCCAAGTGTTAACTGACTAATAGCTCTGCAGCTGTGGAAGAAAACATCTCTCATCTCCCCCACGGTCCAGCACCTTCCATTTATGGCTAGAATGATTTCATTATGTTTTACCACTGCTGGCTGCCATATTTTTCCCCTAGCTCTCTCCCCAGCTCAGTGCTAACTGTTATAAACCTTAGAAAGGATTTTGGAAGCTATCACTCAGAGCACCACTGAGCAAGAGCCAATCCCCAAGGCAAGGGAAGCCTTCTTACCTAAACAAACCATTATCGGCTCATCTCATGTCTTTGTACTCTTTTTTTGCTATTACCTCACGGGATTAACTTTTATCTCTAATCTCTACTCTGGCCAACTGTCAGGGAGCCTAAAAGCTGCCTGTCTTTTAATCTGTGTGTAATAATACTGCTGTTACTAACAGATAACTGTGAAACAACATGGAGAGAAGGAAAACACACAAACACACAAGGGCTGATTGTTAAAAACTGCTGTGCTAGCTCCTACCTGAAAGGAGAGCAAGATCACTCATGCATGATGCCCATATTGCATTCCCTTCATTTTCTCTTTCATGTTTTCCTTTTCAATCCAAACCTCATCGAAGTGCTTTAATTTGGGGGATCTGTTCTGATTAACCAGTTTATCTGCTGTTTAACTTGACATAGCCAGGTTTTTAGGACTCAGAAAATCCTCACCTATTTGTAACATGCCATTAAGCAAATAAAAAAAATCAGGCTGGTGAACATGACATAAAATAAAAAAATGAAACAAAAATTAATGATCCTACAGTAAAGGAAGATATCCAAAGCTTCAAAACAGTCAACATTTAAAAACTTGCCTTGAAATAAGTAAGTCTCTTACTGGGTGGCATATTTACCAGGCAGTCAGACTTTACTTTACTTGAAGTTAATTCTTTTATAAGCTACCCCTAATACTATATTACACCACGTTTGGTAAAACAAGGCTAAGACTGAAAGAAAAACAAAGACTATTTAATTATGGCCAGGTGTGTAGGGAAGCAGTACTCAGAACATGGGGTCTTGTGGGGTTAGAGCAGGGAGGCAAACCCTCATAAAAACTGCTCTTGTTGGGGTGTTGGTGGCAGGTTTTTTTTTTTCTTTTAGATTTTATTAAAAGCTTATTAAAGTCAAAGACAGGCCCTTTGATTTAAATCTAGTCCTTGAAAGAGTCTGAAAATCAACAGGAGTGAGGAAATAAAAGAGGCATACCAAAAAATCTCAGCAGGAGAGTTATGGATAAGTATTTTAAGAAAATGGTTGTAAGAACAGAAAGGATGAAAGTCTTACATACAGTAGCAACTAAACCAAGAGTGCTAGTGATAAACGTATTCTAACTATTGCACTATGTAAGTCCTAGGATTCCAGCTCAGTATCTTACTACACTTCTAGTAACCTACAAAACAAACCAGTACACTCCAATCACTCTCCTGACATGACAACTTAAGAATTAGGCCTTGCACCTTACCTTTAATAATCAGCAAACTGAGGGAAGCTGGGAGATGTAAACCAGCATGTCAAAATTTCCTCCTGGCAGGTCCAGGACAATTCCTTTGAGGGCTGTTACTCTGAGGATCCCAATTAGAACTTATCAGGCAGTTTATATTGTGCTTTGCATCATCAGATCTCAGTGCCTTACAAAACAGGTCATTATCATTACAGTAGTAGCCTCACAGCTGCCTGGTCTATGGGTATATGGCTGAAATCAGATTAGTGGGGAAAAACAGAGAACTTCGTTAGATCAGCTGATATTGACAATGTTTGCTTGCCTCTGTCAAATCTGATGAAGACTTTGTATGTCCTAACAGTTGTGTCATTTTCAGATCTGAGCTGAGGAATATTGTTATTTAGTTGGAAAGACATCATTATTTCCAAATGGGGAAAATAAGGCAGAGAAAGAATGGCTTGCCCAGGTCACCCAAGAAGGTCCAAAGGTCTTCTATTCTAAAGCTGAGTCAGGTGCCAAATTAATCAGGCTGTCACTCTCCAGCACCTGGTTGAGTTGCACCTGGGAATGAATGAGAAGCTAATGAAGGTGTCAAAAAGCAGGTCCAGTGTGTCCCATGGCTAATGTCATCTATACGAAATCAGAAAGGCACTGTGTAGGAGTGATTATCTTCTGTGTAGTGTCTAAATATCAGCCTTCTGTACAGTGTGTTAAAATAATCATAGTTACAAACCACAGTGAGAAAGATTACAGTGGTATGGTCCAGATATGAAAGGCAAGGCTGCAATCTTGCAGCCAATCAGTAACAAGCAAAGGGAATTTTTAGCTACTAAAGCCACCTGAAACTCCAAGAACAGACAACAGATTAGAGACTGTTCCAAATATTGACTTATCCGCACAGGACAGAAAAAGACCATCATGAATGGGAGGGGAGGGACTGGAATCACTCTTCATCACACCTGAATCTTTTCCTAGTATTTGGCACTACTCTCTCATCAGAACTGTTTTTGGGGGCTTTGTTTTTAATTTCATATGCTTCTTGACCAAAGACAGAGATATCCCAGCAGCCAGAGCAAGCTTTCCTTATACTGGAACTCAAACTCACTCTAGTATTTTGAATACCAGTGAAGAAAAGCAGGAAAAATACAATGAATTACCTCATTCACCAATATGTTGATGAGCTCTGCCTGCATATTGTGTTTTTTATCATACACTACCTATCTTCAAATGGTTTCCCAGGAATTGTGAATAGATAACAATGAGGAAATTCACGGCCTCTTTTGCCAAATGAACAACTGACCACAACTGTCTGGGATTATTTAGAAAAGAAAATAGAGGAGCACCCAAAAGTGATATCATCCACCTTGGGAAGGGATCACAGATGACATAACAATGTTTGCTCCTTGAGTATCAAAAGCTGCTGCTAGATCTAAACATAGACTATGCTGGTAAAAAAAAATCCTCAAAAAGCAAGGCAAGGAACACTCCTTTTCATTCCACATCTTGATGCTAAACTAAGAGGAAGAAAAATTCAGGAAGCCAAATTGTTCAAAACCCTGTCCCTCCCACCTGTTTCACCCAACAACATGAAGTCTGAAGACTTGCCCATCTCATCCTAATAGGTTTATACCCAGCCCCAAAATACAGGATCTTTACAAGTGTTGCAATATTTATTCCTCAGCTCAGATCTGAAAATGAAAACAAAACACTATATCCTCTCACTGCCACCTTTGAAATTCTTCATACCACTGTCAGTGTTGGTCCTCCATTTCATTTAATCAGAGTAAGAATCTACATCTGTTCTACATTTAAGAGACAACATTCACAGTTTTTCAGACTGCCAGCACCAAAAACTAACAACCAAGTTCTAATCAGTGACAGAGATGCACCTACACTTGCTGCCCACTCCCACTAAAATAAGGAATCGGGGACACGAACACTAGCTTTGACCCAAGTGCCCAGATTAGCAACCTCCCACTAGCCTTCCCCCCCTCCCCAGCAATCAATATATTGCTGCGTTTAAAAATGGTTTGCTGAAAACTTCTCAGAAGCAGCCTGGTGAGGGTGACTATCTGGGGATCTTAAGTGAGGCTTTAATAAGGTTCTACTGTATACAGTACATCTAAAAAAAAGCCCACTAAAAATAACAATGAGGAGATGATTGTAGAGGATCTCACTCTCTCAGCATCATTTCTAGCTTATACTCACATGACTACAGTAAAGATATCTTGTCAGGCCATGAGGGCTTGACAAGCCTAATCAATAGCTGTTATTTTTTCACAAGTGCCAACAAAAGAAAAACATAATTTATGCCACACAAGATGCTGAAAATAATTCATACTAATTGGACTGCCGAAAATTCCCCTTCTGTCCTCATGTTTTTGATTGCTTTTAACTTTGCAAACTTCAACTGTCCACACTAAAATGCTTAGCCTCCGAGCTAGGGAAAAAATGAAAACACAGGAGTAACAAGGGCATTATTACTTTCTTGCTATCTGACAGTTTAAGCTGCCATTTCTAAGCAAAATTTGCACTGCATTTTAGTGTCTAACTTCCTTCAACTGTTTTGTAAAAGACAGCCATACTGCATGAGAACACAAAATCTTGTCAAGTGAAGACTGAGTGAGTGCAGACATCTTTCAGTATTGTTCTCACAGAAAGTTACAAGAATGCAGACAGCTGTAACACACTTTAATATTTGTAATACTTATTTTAATATTTTATATTCTTACTAATCCCGGGGACTTGTAATAGTCCTTGGAAAAGCACATAGTATATCTTATGGCTTGTTGATTTTTTACTCCTTATCACTACACACAAATATTATATAGTACTACAGCACTGCAAGGGGCTTTCTAGGTTACCAGGTTTGTCCCTCTGATACTACAGGCAGCATGTCATGTGATGCTTTTTATTAACTTCCAGAGCTCTTCTGTAAAAATAGTTCAGTTTCTTATTTTTTTCTCCAACATGCTGCTCCAGAGCCCCACTGTTCTAATGACTAAAACCCTTCTATTTTCCTTATCGCTTTTATTCACAGTCTTGCTTGTTTTAGGGCCACTGCTATGTCCAGTAAAAACTGATGCTTGCCTATGTCTCCTGAAAACAGGCAGAATTTGGGATAGCATTTCTTAACTTTTAAGGTACTCCAGTGATGAAATTTGGCTTACTAGATGGCCAACAGTTGAGTCTCAGGCAGAATTTGTCCTATATTTGCTTCGGAGCACACTTCTTGTAGCTGACAAACACCACTTCCTGAAACTAAGCTCACAGAACACATTATTATCTCTTACACAGGGAACATTTGGAAAAAAAGCTAAAGTAGCAACTGAAAGTTACTAATAAAGGAAAGACTCAGATAATAAATATTTCTGAAAAAAAAAACTCCACTACCCTTTGTCTACTATATTATAAAATGTACTTTCATGAACTGCGTATTTCACTTAAACATCAAACAAAATAACTACTAATAACTATTATTGTTATCATAGTAAAAGGTTAGTTTCCAGTCTCTGTCCTGTTTGGAGAATTTTAGATCATTGCATAGCTGTCGAACAAGGGCAGCAATGCTGAGTGTTTAGTTTTACCTAGCATTTTACTAGGTAGTTACAATACTTATTGTGTTACCACAGGTAGCTGTGGTAACACAAAGAAAAGGTTGGATGATCTCTCAAAACAAATGAAAAGGCATTCCAAATCCAAAACTACAAGGTATAGGCTACAAATGAAACATACCGTGCTGTCAGAGCAAAGCTATTAGTGCAGGAGCAGAGAAGTACTAGGGTATTTGGTGGGGGAAGGTGGATCAACTAGTAAACATCCTGCATACAAGGATGAAGCACAAGCAAACCTAAGATGCAGTGAGCTGAGGATGGAAGAAAGGTGGTCACTGGATTTTTATGAAAAGTCCCTATTTCTGTAGCATTTTTACATAATTACACTATAACCAAGCAGAAATATGCCCAGTAAATACTATGGTATCTTAGGCTGCTTCTTTCTTTTCTGTAATGCTCAAAACTGGACTCACATCTTACGGACTTAGCAGCAACAAAACCAATGTGCAGTCTAATGCAGAAGCTTTTCACTATTCACTCCTAAGTTTATTTATTTTCAAGAGGGTTCAGGGCTCATGATGTTCTTCTGTCCAAAATTTGCATACACACTTCAAACAGATTATTAATATTTACTGAAAAGAGTAAGGAAAATGTAAATATGATAAATAATGCTAACCTCTACTTTGCTTTCAATATATAGAGCTTTATAAATATGCTGACCAATCCCTGCAGCCAACCTCTGATATGCAGTGATCATCCAATGTGTATGCGGGGACTCGTGAGCTGTTTTTTTTTTGTTCGGTTGATTTTGGTTTTTGCGTTGTTTTTAAAGAAACATTTTATTTTTGTAGTTTTTTTCAAACACTGTGATTTTAAAGAGCATCACTAACTATGTATATGCATACCGAAAAAACTTTCTCCTACAGTGACTTGAAAATTTAAGCAGGGCAAACAGATCAAAGTACTTTGAACAAGGAAGAATTTTAGAAAAAACAATTATGACTGAAAATATTCTTTTGTGGCTTTGTGGAATTATTCTACCTGACTTCAGGATGGAATAAAAAACTCCTAGAGATAGACAGGCAGGTGATCAATCAAACTCACACATCAGGAATGGGTTGCGTATTAGTTCAGTTCCCACCCAAACACTGAACTGCCTTCTACAATGGAATAACTGGCTGCATAGATGTGGGGAAAGCAGTGGATGTTGTCTATCTGGACTTCATCAAGGCTTTTGACACTTATCTCCCATGGTATCCTCACAGGCAAGCTCAAGAAGTGCAGCCTGGACAAGTGGATGGTGAGATGGATTGAGAACTGCCTGAACAGCAGGTCTCAGAGGGTTATGATCCATGGCACAGAGTCTCATTGGAAACCTGTAACTAGCAGTGTGTCCCAAGGGTCAATACTGGGCCAAGTATTGTTTAACTCCCTCATCAGTGACTTGGATGAAGGGATAGAGTGCCTCCTCAGTAAATTCACTGATGATACAGAACTGGGAGAAGTAGCTGATAGCTCAGAATGCTGTGCTGTCATTCAGAAGGAACTAGACAGGCTAGAGAGATGGGCAGAGAGGAACCTTTTGAAATTCAACTATAGCAAGTGCAGGGTCCTGCACCTGGAGAGGAGTAACTCCATGTTCCAGTACAGGCTGGATGCTGACCTGCTGGAAAGGACTTCTGCTGAGAAGGCTCTGGGTGTCCTGGTGGCTAACAATTCATCCATGAGTCAGCAATGTGCCTTCGTGGCCAAGAAGGCCAATGGTATCCTGGGCTGCATTAGGAAGAGCATTGCCAGCAGGCTGAGGGAGGTAACTCTTCCTCTCTGCTCAGCCCTGGTGAAGCCTCACCTGGAGTACTGCGTCCAGTTCTAGGCTTCATGGTATCAGAGAGACATGCAGCTCCTGGAGTAAGCCCAGCGGTGGGCCACTAGAATGATTAAAGGTCTGAAGTATCTCTCATATAAGGAAAGACTGAGGGAGCTGGACCTGTTCAGCCAACAGAAGAGAAGGCCTGGGGCATCTGATCAATGTATGCAAGTATTTGAAGGGAGGGTGTCAAGAGGATGGGGCCAGACTTTTCTTGGTGGTGCCAGGTGATAGGATGAGAGGCAAGAGGCATAAACTAAAATGCAGGAAGTCCAACCTGAACATGAGGAAGAACTTCTTTACTGTGAGTGTGGCTGAGCACTGGAATAAGCTGCCCAGGGAGGTTGTGAAGTCTCTTTTCCTGGAGGTATTCAAAAGCTATCTGGACACAATCCTGAGTTCTGTGTAGGTGATCCTACTTGAGCAGGGAAGTTGGTCTTAGATGACCTCCAGTGGTCCCTTCCAGCCTCAACCATTCTGTGATTCTGTGAATGCTGTATCACGATTTCTGCTTTGTCAGTTCCATTAAATACAATTAGGTGATAGATTTGTGTACATGTACAAAGTGACATTATTAATGCAGGATCACAGAACTCTTGAAGAATCCTTGCACCCATACTCCACTGTGTTGATTTTGCCAGTCACTGTTAGAATCACAGGTTGATTTACCTAAGGAGAAAATCAACTTTCAAAAGATTAAAGAAAGAAAATTGTATTTAAAAATGTGCCAGCTCCAATTTCAAGGTCTACAAGATTGCAGGAAAATATAATAAAAGCAGAGGATCAGGTTTTTTCTGTTCTTTCAACAGACACAGCAAATCAAACCTTCCAGATCTAGACAGAGCTATAGATATGTATGAGAATGAAAATAAGAAAGATAACCACATACGTTGAAGAACAGATAAGAATCATCAATGCACTACCATAGTTTTGAACAATGACAAAAATTGCACTTGAGTGAGATATTACCCTCCGGCTTCATCACACTCAATGACACATTTAATGTCAGAGTAAAATTTATAGGATATTAAAGCCAACAAAACAATTTAAGCAATGCTAATGTTACTTTGGTGTTTACACACAAACCACCAGAAGTTTGCAAATTTCAACTTGACACATAGGCCTTAATCTGTTTTATAAACACAAACAGCAAAATTTGTACAGAGTGTATGCATCTTGGGTGCAGCTTTTAATTTTGTGCATGGATTTAAACTTCATCTTTTCAGTTCCCTGTCTAGATTGTTGGGCACTATAACCTTGTTTCTACAGACAATATATAACAAAGTAAAATATTGCAGCTGTGAGGCTACCCAGAAGATCTAGAAACCTTTATGGCCAAGAATAATATTCATGAGTACGTGTGCTAACTTAAAAGTGATCAAGTTATATGTTTTTGACATAAAGAGATTCCTTTCAAGGAACAGGTTGGATTTCCTCCCACTAACACAAAACAGTGCATATATGTCTATGTAGGAGCATTAAGCATTTATTTCATTATCTTTTCCCCTCCATTTTTCTTTTTAGAATATCTCCCTTTGGATTATCTCCTCACTGATCTCCTCTTACCAGGTATTACCACAGGCAAAAGACAACACGTAAAAGACAACCAATTTCAAAATGGTAAATCTACTTTTTTCCAAAATTAATGTAAGTCCAACAAAGTCTTCCTTTGAATGTAACACCTGAAGCAGAGGTATTATATATTTCAAATTTAACAGCTTGGGTTTTGATTCTTCAGCACTATCTACACCATAGGAAAATACCTACCACCAATCTTATTATTGCCCCAAGTATATGTAGCCCTAATTCAGAAAGTCATTTAGTATGTGTTGAATTTAATATATTTGCTTGAATTCAGCTTTGAAAAGGATGGACTAAGTGCCTCCAGTTTAGTGAATTTTATGCTAAACTAATACTGTCAAAAAAGTGGGTTTTTTAGAACAAGAACAATGATAAACCTGGTCAGAACAAAAGTCGTGTGAAAAGCACTATTCTAGTATTTTAAGAAGTGCCTCCTCTAGAAGTGTTGTACGTTTGTGAAAAAGAATTCAGGGAATTTAAATAAACACTCTTAAAAAAGCTAAGCCTTATTTACAGAAATAAAAACTAAAATTAAAGAGAGAAAGAAATGATATAAATGGGTTTTCCAGTCCATCATATCAAGAAGTTGGGCAAATGTTGCTTTTCTTCTTTTTTTTTTTGTTAAATGCTTCTTTCTGCTGACTCCAAATGGGACTACTGGAGTAAACAAGAATTGATATGTGCTATTTTATACCCATAATTCCACAGTCCAACTCTTGTTTCATTAACTAAATACCACAGACAAAGGGATTTTATAAGAAAAATGGGATCCACAACTAAGTCTGGCATTAAATTATTCAATGTGCGTTACCCTCTTACTCGTCTTAGATTCCAACCACATCAAAGACGTAAATGAGAGTTGTTTTTGTCACTTCTCACAAAAACTTGGTTAATTAGCATAGCACAGAGAGATGCCCCTGGTACACACATGACAGTATACACCCCCACACTAATTCGCCCTGCCACATTCAAACTTAATTAGGTGTTGGCCCAAGCCATGAGGTTCAAATCTGTATCTGGAAATGCGCTATGTTGGCTAGAATATGGGAGTGAGCTTGAGGAGATTCAGATTCAGGTCCCCACTCTTTTCTGTCCCTGGGCTCATATTTACTGTCTGACTAGTCTGTAGTTTCTGAGGCAAGAAATGCTTTTACAGTTTTCTGATACAAACCCTAGCACATGGGATCCCAGCCTGAGTTTGCACCTCACAGGGTTACTGCACCTGGTATTAAATAAAAATACTGACAATCCTGGGCTCAGGTGACAGTTGTCTCTTCCACAAGAAGGGACACTGTAGACCTGAAACACGGCAGTAGTCCAGAATATATGCTATTACTGGCTAATTAGTAAAGCAACAGAACCACTTTTCTAGAACAGTGCTGATTTTTAAAAGTGGAGGTTTTTAACAAACATTTAATAATATTAATTTTATTTTTCAATGTAAGTGGCAGACAGGCAGGGCTGCCCTCTGCTTGAAATAAATATTAAAGAACTATCAGAAAGGCACGTTTGAACATTTAAATCACATGGGAGACCACGTCCAATTTTAAGGTATAATAGATACAACTGGGTCTGAGTTGCCCTGAAAGTTGAAATGGCTTCATTATGTCCATCAGCCTCATCTGAAAACTGAACACAGCCTTTTAAATTATTAACCCCGTTTTAAAAAACTTAACTGACATCACCTTAGGGTTTGTGTTTGGGGTTTTTTTCCCCTTATCTGTGAGATTCTACGTGGGTTTTGTGGGGTTTATTTTTTTTTTCCTTTCTCTGAGGGCAAAACCAAGCTATTTGCATTATATTCTTTGTGCTTGCAGGTGGAAATGTCACTCTGCTGCAAACTGATGATGAGTCTTTCTGTGCCTGTATGCAGCAGCATGGTATCAACACAGTCCCACAACATCCATGTGTCTGCACAACACACAGCGCCAGGAGAATCTACTGCTTTATATGCTGCCCTGGTGATTTAATGTTCAAACAAGGAACACTCTTGCAGGAAACCAGCACTGTCTAATTTTCTTTCTCAGAACTGCTTAAAAGGAGAAGATGGCCATTCAACCTGTGGGCTGCACTGCTTCCAGTATCAGCAGGATAAAGTGGATCAGACCTGGAAGTTTTGCTACTGGCAGATACTCATCAAAGAATGTATCAGCCCCAACATATACGCCACTGGGACTTCCTGCAGTGCAGAAATCGACAGAGACCAAATGGGAAAAAAAAGAAATCCCAGGAAAAATCAAAATGAAACATTGAATTATTTGTGATATACCACTGAACTGAAGTTTCCTTCTCCTGAAATCATTCTGGAGAAAGATTCACTTTGGCATCAGAACTGCTGAGATGGACAGCAAAGAAACAGAAAGGAAAATACTCTAGAAACTGAGAAGTGAGTGCTAGCAAGGAGTGCAATTTAACAGCCTGAAGCTGTCTAATACACAGTCTGAGCATAACCACATTAAAGGAAACCTTGCAAACCACCAAACTGTTAGCTATCTGCACCAAGCGGCACACCAAATCCTTTTAACTACAACTCATTTTGGCTGAATCCTGTCAAGGCAAAATTAGCCCAATGCTGTTTACAACTAAAATTACACACTAGCGTTCTGATCAACACTTTCTTGCTCAAGGTCTTGCCTAGCACATGATTTGCATTTATGTGTTTTTCCAAAGTGCGGTTGTCCGGAAATTGGTTCAGAATTCTACTGACAGGATCTGGTCAGGTTTGAAAATTTATGCACAGTATTATTTTTAGGATGATTATGTCTTAGCTTCATCCCCAAAGTCTGTCCACCTCACCAAAAAAGCACTTCCCCCTCAACAGGCTTTACACAGGTGTAATACAATTACTCCATGAGCTATGCACTGGCTGAAGGCTCTAACCCTGACACAGAGAAGACACTTCCAAAACCAGGAAAAAGCTTAAATCAGTTAAACAATTTTGGAGCCCTTCATGCAACACAAGAGAGTTTCAGCAGGAGATATAGCCTGGGCTTCTGATGAAAGTTCACCAACTTCCATCGATTTCAGTAGGCTTAGACAATCACTCAGAAAGATCACAGTTAATAAAACTGGTTTTACTGAATTCCTGAAAGTGTTAAAGAATTAGATTTTCCACTTACCCAGAAGAACCAACGTAAGACCAGTGTAATTTCTGAGAGCAGCTAAGGGGAAGACACAACACAGTATTCCTAGTCCATTTTCTTCTTCCAGTTTTCTGCTGAGTGTGCCAATTAGGGTGGGTGGTTAAATTTTTCTTTAACATGGCTACTTCCTTTAGTGCCATGAGCCAGCAGGATGCCATCAGTCAATGCACTACAGTCTATGTCTCATCTGTTTCTTTGTGACTCTATAAAAAACACAAGAAACCCCAAACCAAAACAACAAAAAAAAAACCCCAAACAACCTCCTAAAGTACCACCTGTTCTCCTAAGAAAAGAAAGGATCCACCAAAAGTCAATGCCACCAACTTCCTATGCCCTCTGGTAACTCAAGGACAAGTCTATTTAGTCTTCCATGGCTCTTTTAACCCTATGAATAGTTAACAAATCAGCTGAAATGACCTATTACAGAAGACAAAAGACAGTAGTGTTCATGTTCACATACATACTGAAAAGATATTTTGTTGATTCTCAACTGCTATTTTCCATCAAGCAGTTTCGCCATGTTCCCCAAATATTATCTTCATATCACAATCTCCAGGGAAAGGTAGGGTTAATAAAGAAGAAAGCCTAGGAATCTAGGAATCCAACTCAAAAGTCACATGCTCTAGCACTCATAGTGCAGGCTGGAGATACTAGTGAGTAGTAGCTGTAGCGCTCTGCTTTCTGGAGCACTGCCAGCCTCGCCTTTGGCTTTAAGGAGATTGGGTGATTGCGTCCTGCAACTACCATTTGATATGTGGGAGGGGAAGTTGTACCATGTTGAGTTTGCCCTGCAGGAGAAACTTAAAAGTCAAGCTGTCTGCGTCATAATATTGTCTCACTGTATCACAATGAAATGTCATGGCACAATGCATAACACTGACTCTGAGAACGCTTCTGAAAAAGATCTCTTATTTCCTCTTGGCCAAGATTATCTAGTCTGCCTGATGCAATCTGCATTTGCCACACATATGCAGGGCAAAATCAAAGCTTAGAATTAGTTATGGTATATAACAGTTGGCTAGATGGAGAAATGTGAGTTTAGGCTATTTACTCTAGACTCCTTTGTGCGTCTAAGCTGATTTCCAGGTATTTCAAGCTGGGTGGTTAAGGGCTGAGTTTCCCATGGAGTTGAAGTGGGAGAGGTGATGTCAGAGCTTAAATTAGCCCACCTAAGTTAAATAACTAGCAGTGTAAATATCCTTCATAAAACATGGAAGAGAAACAGTAAATCACAATTTTTTCATGAAGTATCTTCCTCTTTGTAATACAGATTTTTATGTTTCAACAAAGAGGTTTAGTGGTTTCTCCTGAACCACACAAGCTGTTACAAATACTTTGATCCAATATAATGGAAGTGAGGAAAAAGAGAGAAGGTACAGGGCAGGGGCAGTTCTGCAGGAAGGACCTTAGGTCTAGAAAAAGGCTTGGAATTAAGTTTTTTTTTTATTTACCATTAAATTTCTTTCAGCTAAGTCCAAAAAAAGTGGGGAGGGGTTTTTTACAAGATAGTTTGCAAACTGGTAAACGGTTCTGGGAATATGATAAAATTCCTGTATTTTACTGTTTGTATTTCCTGTATTTTAGTTTCACATGAGTTTTCCTTCCACTGAAACTCCTCAAAAGCACTGGCAGAAGCCTCTAAGCAGGGCAATTCACTACACTTCCTATAACTGTCTTGTAGCCACACTCCCTATAGGTGTAAGAACATACAAATGTTCTCAGAATGTTCAATGCACACTCTTAAGAACAAAGATGTGACAACTGTAAAAAGTACTGACAAAAGGAAATGGGTACAAGTTGCTCCAGGTGAGATTCTGGTTGGATACTAGAGGAAAATACTTCAGAATGAGAACAGTCAGCCATTGGAACTGGAATTCTCTCTCTCAGGAAGTGGTGGATTTCCCTAAGTTGGGAGATTTTAAGATACGGCTAGACAGGGTGCTGGTGTGTCTAGGTCATGCTTCGCCTAGAATGGTTGGATCACATGATCCTTGAGGTCCCTCCCTACCTGATAATCTATGATTCTATGAAATAATTTATACAAGAGAACTAAACTAACTGACTGGTTCTCTAGCAGGGAAAAAAAAAACCCAACAACTGAATAGTGTGCATCAAAGAAAAGTAGCATTAATTCTGTAAAGTTCATTCTGGTTGACTTGCTAGGGTAACAGCTTGCATCAGTATGACACAGGAAACTCAAAAGAAAATACCCCTAAAGCAGCTAAAGGACCTGGTCCAAATTAGAAACATCCGAGTACCTTCTTGTAAGACAGCCTGCAATATGACCTTGCATAGCACTGGCCACTCATTGGTTGTACAACTGCTTGTACACCCACTCTTATTCCACAGGATACCTGTTAACTTGTGATCAATGAAAGACAACACCACTCTACATTAGTTTACAATGGGTAAAGACAAATCATGCAGGAAATAACTAGAAGCAGCTGACAAGTTGCAATTCT
Organism: Psilopsiagon aurifrons; assembly: GCA_025447955.1. Lineage (NCBI taxonomy): Eukaryota > Metazoa > Chordata > Aves > Psittaciformes > Psittacidae > Psilopsiagon > Psilopsiagon aurifrons. The sequence goes on from JAOEHY010001456.1 coordinate 36,110, forward strand.
TATCTTAAGTGTACCTCATGATAACTTGCTCATGACCATACTCTGAAACTGCAGAAAAATGCAACAATTATATATTAGTCTTCTTTTAAAGTGGTTTTGCTCAACAGGGAAAAAGCTGCACTTATAGCTTAATGTAAAAGTGTCTGCTCTAATTGTTCTAACTTGAAGTGAAGGACTTAGAGACATTTCTCTTACTGAAACATACTCTATGGATAAGACCAGAGGTTTTGACTGTGGAAAAAGGTGGACAGAAATGGGGTGGGAGAAGTGTCACTTAAAATTGTATATTTTGTGGCTTCTTCACAACTTGAAAATAAAATCCATTTAAAAAGCCAACATCCAACATAAAAATCCATTTATTCTTTGTCACATCAACTGGTCAGAAAATGTTAAGATTTGGAAATTCTAAAGCAAAATTGTGAAGGAAATCACAAAGATATATTGCCTTTACTAGTATACATTATGTGAGGTGAGGTAATTTTTTAAAATACATTACAGTTACCGGTAAAGAAAACAGAAAGTGTGCCTGGTCTTTGCCTCAATGAGTTTATAACACATCAAGTTTTCAAAAAGTGTGTCAGGCTTTGCCTTTCCTGTCCTCCACAACAAAGCAGAAATAGGCATCAGTTTACATTAGCTTCTCAGAGGAACATCAACACATGTACATGTGTACACACACAGAGACGTATACAGTCCTAATCTTATTGTTTGTGACAGCTCACCAATGCCACATGAATGTGCTTATCTCCTGTGTTTTTCTGAAAGTGCTGGAAATTGCCATCTTCCATGACCTATATGGAATTAGAAACTAGATCCATGACCACTGACAAGCAGTTCACCTAGAAAGGAGAGAAATACTTAACTGTCACCCAGAATACTCATTTACAGTGGGTAAAGCGAGTTTTGCGCAAAGATACCAAAACAACCGCTTTATTATGAAAGCAAAACCCACCTCTTCTCTCACGTTGGAAGCAAATCACATTGGTACCACTGTAAACAGGTGCAGCTATTTGAATGCACTTTCTTTGAGTTATGTCTATCTAAGATAGCTGGCAATAGTAACTTTCACACAGAATTCTTCGCTTGTTTACTTCGGGAAGTTTTATCAATTTAAGCAATACATTTACCATTATAGCTTTGATGCAAATGAGTACTTATTCAGCTTAGCTTATAGTCCTTCCTAGACGACAAAATTAAACTGAAAATGTTACTCTTTCACCGAAATAAGAACAACCACACAGTGGGTCATGACAATATACCGATAATTTAAAATTTACACTTTTAGTTTTATGAATGTAAGAACTTCAGAAGCATAGCTTACTATACATTGGGGTTAGAGATCTGTAAGAACAGTCAAGAACTGCATTTAATATCTCATCTAACAGAAATCACTGCTTAATTAAGAGCGTAGCAATATTTTTACACTCTATTGACACTGCAATGCAGTTTATGTAGTCACATCCTGTTGATATCAAATTTTCACTATTAATTTTGCAATTACTGTTGCTTTTCTTACTTGCCTTGGAGATGTTTGTTCATGCTCATCAAATCTAGTTAATGGATGTCAATGAACTCTTTTTAAGAATACAAGTGTAAAGATCAGAAAAGAAGGTAAGAAAGGAAAAATAAGATGCAACTGAAAGAAAAGGGGAATAAATAACAAGAGCCTTTTTTCCTCATGTTATACATTTCTTCCGTCCATGGTGAAAAAAGTGATGAAACAATCTCTCCTCTGAAAAAAAACCAGACTTCAAATAGATCTTCCTCTACTTACTCCATTTACACAAAAGAGAAACAAATGGATGGACAAACACCAGTATCACAGGTCCACTGTGTTGTGGGCCATTAAAGGACTTCCTTAGTCCCTTATGATGGGGACGAATATTTGTGCGCCTGCAGACTCCCCAGCCAGGCTACAGCACTCCACAGCCCCCACCCTTCGTAAGTGTGTTCTGTCTATCTTCTGAGAGATAATAGCATATGTAGATATCTCTTACACCTTTGGATTGTCAAACATAAATCAGTTGGCCAAAACTACTAAATGCAAAGTCAAAGAAATTTAAATATTGACTCAAGTTGCAAAATTCAGATTTTGAATAGCCCTAAATTTAGATGAAGGGTCAACAGTTTAGGTTCAGTACCTCACCCGAAGGGAAGCCAGCTGAAAAATGTGCTTACCTGTTAACTGCCAGAATCATTAGTGTGAATTGACAAGATTTTACTACATATAGATAAGATTAATGGAACCTTTCAAGTTGCACAAAACCCTCAACAGTTTGGAAGTACCTTTTAATTTAAGTAAGCAAAGTAGACACATATTTTGTATGTTGAAGATACTGGACTCAGATTCAGTCTCAGTTCCATTTTACACATAGATAATTTCACTAAGATCACTGAAATTATTTGTTTTCTACAGTAGTGTCATGCCAAAGGAGATTTAAGCTGTATGTCTGCAAGGACAGGAACTTGCAAAAGAGAAAAGGCAATGAGAAAATATGTGTAAGGTACCCTTTGCATCACTAAGTTAATCACCATCTAATTTCAAGAAATGCCATACTTTTAACAGTACCTGGCACCAGGGAGATGGTGACAGCTTTTTGCAGAAGCCACAAGTCAACATCCGTTCTGATGGTGGGGACAAGAAGTGGAGATGGAAAGAATAAGCAGCAGCAGTCCACCTCAGGAAGCGTAAGAATGTTTGGCTTCAAGGTTTAGTCTTTTTTCAAACAACCAGGGTTGTATGCAAAGCAGAAACTAAACCTATATTGATAGATTTTAGTAAGCAAGAATATTTGACAATGCATCTTCCAGCAGGGCTTGATGCAGGTTTAAACACTGAAGTATCACATGCATTATAAATGAAAAAATGAAACTTTATTAGAGTCTGAATTCTTTTATCTCTGTAAAACAAAATGCTTGGATTTGGGATAGAAGAAGGTTGCCATCAGAGTGTATCTTTTCTTTACTGAATTTTCAGATCACTTCAGTTTGCTTTTAAAAGAAACAGTTATTTAATGGGAAGTACTTGCTTTGATCTAACAACATTCCTGCCCAATAGCAGCTTCTGCAAAATTAGAATTTTAGATTAATATGTTATTGATTAAATTCTTACACTAAGAAATTTATGTTAAATTCTCTACTAAAATGTGTCTGGTATTCCACTGTAGCTCCAGCACTCATTCATGCAGTATGAGAGACAGAATTCAAGTTCAGCTACCACGGTCCCTGCTAACGCTAGTAGCAATAACAGCTGTGTGTATGTATGTATGTATTTATGCATGTATGTAATTTGGTCCTACATACCCAGAGCCTCCTGTGCACAGATGCATACTTCATAATTAGTATTCCAGGTTTTAATACTGAATTGGACCTTCAGTAATAATTTCACATTTAACTGAAAAATACTAGAATTGTTTACTAAGGAATGGGAAATTTAATGAAGATGCTTCATCTCCTACTTTTAAATGGTAGCACTGTTTCAGAAGAAAGATAGTAATGATGGCTCACCCAAAGAATAATGCATGTGAATACTTATTTCATAAAGAATTTAAAACTTCTCTAGGAAGACATTAATGTGGGAGTTTTCAAAAACAGCCACAACTGTACTGGAATTTAGGATGCTGCTCAGATAGCTGCAATTCTGTACTACAGGGTGAACATGCCAAAAGCAGAAATATATTTTAAAGGTGGAAATGAGATTAGCACCTGCCTTGCTGAATTAGACAGCACTTCACAGCATCTGACTTTTCCTTTTTATCTTACACATAACTACTAAACTTTTTGGCTTCTTTTCTTTCCTTACAAAATAAAGTTCTTCATCTAAGCATAAGAATGAAGAGCGAAAGGAAATGAATTATACTGGTATTACTTGGGAAGTATTTCCTATTTTAAGTGAATTTTCTCGAAGAAATTAAAAACTAGAAGACAATGAAAATCTTAATTTCCAATTTGAAATCTTAATTTTACTACAAGATACAGAAGCAGTATCCTTATTTATGTAGAAGAAAGACAAGACAAAGCATGATTTTTAAAGGACCCCTTTTATTTGGCTGCCTGACACTTGTAATCATCTGTGGTCTTCTGAAAAACAGATTACCTATAGCCACTTTTTAAGACCTGCTTTTCCTAGGAACATGCAAAAGAACACCTGAAAAATCCTTTCCCAGTATTTTAAGGATGGCTTGCAATGTAAGTCAAGGGAGCAGCTTCAGTTCTATACCAGCTGAAAATCTGGCCAGACAACTGCAATGAATGGAAACCTTACAGGCATAGAAAGCCTTGCTTGTCTGGATTCAGATCAGTGTAATCCACAAGTGCTATCTGACTCTGCAGCACTGGTAATGGACTTATAGATCCTGACCACACAGGAGTAAGTCACATTAGAGAGTGTCTACTGAAATCAATAACACGTATCCAATTTATGCTTTTTATTTTCCCTTACAACTCTTAAGGCTACCATGCATATGTCATTAATCTAACAATTGAAAGGTATTTAAAATATTTTCATTACAAGGTACCTCCTGTTAATACTTGTTGTAAAAATTAAATGTACATTGAGGCACAATGGAAAAGAGAGCAGTGCTTCTAAAAAGGAGGTTTTATTTTTGGCAGTAAAAATTTAGAGCCCCCCTCTTCCTCCCTCCCAAACCCTCAGGTTGATTCATCTCTCATTCAAATTTAAAATGCACAGAGAGGCTGCAACAAATCCACAGAAGATTGATATGCACCACACTCCACACATGGTTTAGCTCTTTATTCCAAAGTCTGGCATGATGATGTTGGGTTTTGTGATATTATTATTTCAATATATAATAAACAGGGTTTGGTATAAAAACAGTGCAATGCAAGTCCCCTTTAAAAAAAATACAAATTGTTACTATAGCGCTTTGAGAGAAAGGGAGTGAGAGATTCACAATGCAGGCTCAGAACTTGGCAACCTGTAAAAGTGCCCAGTCGAAAATTACTAACAGCTGGAGATGACAGTTGTTTTAACAGCTGAGCTGACAGGATTAATTTAAATGCACTGAAATCAAAAGTAGATAACACCTGTTTAGTCTTCCAGGGCCATTCGACAAGGTAGGCCAAAGGAAAAAAGCAGAGCCAGGGCTGTCTGTGTGAGCATGTGTGCCTGCATGTATGTATGCATGCATGTATGTGTGTGCACTTGTGTGCCTCTCCCCCTCTTCCCCCCTTCCTCTGTGGAGGACAGAAGGACTTTGGAGAAGAATGACATACTTTTAAAAGCTGGGTATGCGGGGGAGATCGGTAGCTTGTCACACAATAACAGAGAGGCCAACCCCCATCAGCTTAAAACAGCTGGTTCCCATTGTGCCCACCCTCCTGCTTACCCTTCTTCCCCCTTCTCTTATCCAAGGTCTTTGACCCAAACCCAACAATGGATAAAGATCACCGGATTTTAAAGCTGCAGTTTCTCACTCCTGCATCCCAGTGATCCTCCTGGGTTAATTAATGCATTCTCTTTGAGCTCCAAGTCACTAAAGCTCCCACACGCTCCCTCCCACCCGCCTCTTCCTCACACTAAAAACAAAACAAAAAAATTCCTCGCCTTCTTGCCATGCCAAAGCTTGTAACTCGCATGTCCATAAAATAAATAAATAAATTCTATGAGGCATGTGAGAAAAAGCGTGTGAAACAGAAATTTTTTATGTGGCAGGCAAGGAGGGAATGATTTTCTGTTTGCCACTATGGTTACAATCCTACTCTCCAGCACATGTGTGCGGCGTCCTGCACTACGAGGACTGCAAGCCCACAGGACTGCAGCTTGAGGTCCCAGTACAGCCCTTGCTCCAGGTAAGAGCAGCAAGAGATTCAACAGAAATTGTCTGGTCCAGGAAAGGAGGATCTAGGGAGAGATAATGGAAACCAAACCTTTTCCTACTGCACAAAGCCACAGTGCCAACTTCACACTGCACAACAACCCTACAGGCCCAACTCTGCAGCTGCTCCTCTTGCAGAAATCCCATTGAGGCAAAGACAAGCTCTGCCTATGAGGAAGCTACTGAATTCAGGCCAAAGTCTTCCAAACTCAACCTGCTACCTCATTTCTGGCTAGGCAAATGGGGCTGTAACAGACACATTTACAGCCTCAGACCTGTGTCTTGTCCTTGTAAGTAGGACCACTGTCAGGCTGCATCTCCCAAGTAGCAATTAAATTCCACCACTGTGAAGTACAGAGCAACTGGTATCAACCATGCTTTAAAAACGCAGAACTCAGACACAGTGAAAAAAACAAACCAAAACAAAACAACATCCAGAAGAAACTGTATTTTGTGACTCTGCTCTGTGCTTTCAGCCGCAGGACTAATCTTTCCTCCTTGTATTCCACAAGGGATGAAAAAGGAGACCTACAGTTGGTACGAAGATGTTGCAGTGGTATACTTCATGCAGCAAAAGGCTGCGTTCAACATTTCCTTCTTGTTCCACAACTCATCAGGAGGACGAAGGTGAACTGAAAAGCTCATGTGCTAACTTCAGCAAACTGCAAGCTTACCCACCGCGCTGTCACATCAGTATCAAAGCACGGTTGGCACCATCAGTTTTTGCAGTTGAAAAGAGAAAAAGGAGAAAAAGCATTCAGTAGAATGGCTCAGAAAATGTTTGATTCATTGATATCAAAAGCTGAAGAATCACAGGTATTCTCAGTTACAGCGTTATCCCTTGCCAGGAAGAGAAAAAGGAAGAAAACCATCCATGGTAGCTTTCTCCCTGCTGCAGGTTTCAGCGTACTCAGCTTGTATTCTCTTTGCATTTCCAGTCACTAAAGCTCCCACATGCTCCCTCCCACCTTCCTCTTCCCCAAACAGCACAGAGCTTCATATAGGCTAATTCACCATGCCAAGAAAAGCAGAACAATTCTTAACTAAGATGCATCTATATTTACTCATTTCAGAATTTTAAGTCCTCGTTTAGAATTTATTGTCCGGGTAAAACTATTTCTCTGGACAAATGTAAATTTCTGACAGGAGAAAGAAGACCCAAATGCATCTCTCAGGTGTTGACCATGTATGCAACAAATGTAGGTAAAACCACAATCAGCACTGGTTTGCAGAGGCAAGTTCAAGTCTGGGTCTAAAACTGTCTTCAGTTGTTTTTTTTCTTTCCACAAGAAAATGCCAAGACATTTTAAAACTCAAGCCACATGGCCCTTTCTCTAGAGGGTACACTTTGGATATTAAATTAATTTTAATGCAGCTGCGAGCGCATTGTGATGGACTGCACCTGAGTTTTACTACTGCAACCTATACGTGAGAGGATTTACTGCACAGCGCCGTGTGGCCCATCTTGCCATCTTTGTATCCAGGGCAGGAGAACTACACTAAAAGATGGACACTGACACCAGTTCTCACCTGCTCCTGGGCAGGAAAGAGAACTGTAGTCTAAACTTTCTTACTTGCTGAGACACTGAACTTTTCCAGCAATGAACCTAGAGATTCCCAATACACTACTAAAATATTGGGCTAATACCAGAGGGCATTTTCCCTGTTATTTTTCATGCCCACGAACCTCTGCATGTCTGGATTCTGGCCAAGTCTGGAAACAGAAGTGCCAAAGAACATGTGAAAGGCTGTTCTCCTGACAATTCCAATTTGGCTGGTTTCTGGAAGTGACAGAAATCCCCAGAGAAAACCAGCACTAACAACAGTTCATTGCCCAATATGCAGACAGAAGATCCTTACTGTCTACCATAAAAAACAAAAAACAAACAAACAAAAAACCCCAAAGAACCCAACCAAATAAAAATGTCAGCAAATACTGAAAAGATGGGGGGAAAATGGGAATGAATGGAGAAAACATATATTTTAAAAAATAAAGAAACCCTCTACTCCTTATGAGCACACATCAAAGTAGCAGCAGTGGCAGTTGTAGTACCAGTAATAATGATGATGCTGATGTCAGGAAGCTGTGATCACCACTGTTTGTATTCATAGTTCATTCTTACAAATTTTATAAAATCTATCTGCACTTCTACATCATTAATTTTCATTAATATTTACAGGAAAAAAAAAATCCTCCTTTTTAAAGGGTTTATCAAAGTTTTCAATCTACTGGGCACGCGATGATAATTGCTGCTCTGTTCCGCTTAATGATAGAGTCCTTTCCCTGTATAAAATAAGAAGCAGTTTCTTCCCCGGTTTTTATTTCTTTACACAACTCAGAGGCTCAAAGAAGATAATTACAAACAATGCCTGAAGAATGGTTCAGTTAATGTTAATTTATACAACAAACTAATTACTACCAAATGGTAAAAAATCACATGTGGAAGTTCCTGTCTCCCACGCACACAACTAAACCAGCAACCATCTGTCTCAGCCTGGGAGCTCTCAGTGACAACCGAGGAAAGCGAGGCAAAGGACGAATCCAGATACGCTAGCTGCTTCTTCTGACACAAAATCATGGCATTTAAACACCACACTCTGTACGGTGATCTTAACTGTGGCGTTCTTCCCCCTTTTCATTTATAAAACAAACAAACAAAATACTGGCATCTATAACTACCTCCCTATAAAAATTTTATCTCAATCCCAAGAATTTAAGATGAGGTCTAAAATACATCCATCTATCAGCTGTAATTCTTCCTCCTGGCAAACTCTATACAGTACTCTGCTATAATGTCCCTAACATACTGCCTATGAGAAAGCATGACATGAGACAGTCTTTGAATCTGCTTACAGTATGTTAGACATCACGATGGAAAAATGTGCTTTTTTGGTTTCAACATATTTTTTTTTTTTGCAACCTGAGAAAGCAATTTCCTCCAAGCCCTTGAAAAATCAAAGTCAGTACAATTGTTAAACACTTTTATGGGATGCTCATTAAAAGCTGACAGGGAGAAAATAGCTGGGGACAAATCCTGAAGCATTTGTTAGGTTTAAATTCTCACTGAATTCCACTTGAGTGTTACTTTATTGAGGACTTCAATACCAGATCTTTTACATGAATAAGGACCTTGGCATTCTGATTGTTAATTATTCTTTGATTAGCCTGCATCTAGTGAAACAAACTAAACACAGTATTATCCCCTAAGCTCTGTTCAAGAAATCTCAACTCTAATATTCTCCTCTCCCTGTGAGATCAGAACTCCAACAGTCATCAAAGAAAGCGCTGTACATGAATAGGAGCAAAGTATCAGAGTTTAGATTCACAATACAGATTTCAGAGAAGGTTTTTTCCTAACAGTAACAACTACAAATCTTTCTAGTTTTGAATAGAAGGCAAAATTCTCAGCTTGCAGAATGGGCTCTACATATCTTATTTAGATCAGGACCCCCTCTTACGTCTATATGAATTCCTCACCATTGACAAATTGTAGCCTTATGACTTTATTAAACAGAGACAAGCCAGGATAAGGTAAAAACTGAAGACCTTTTAGTAAAGCTAAATGTCTATGAACTTGTGTTTCTGAGTATCTTTCACAAAGAAGAGTATGTTTCAGATAGCCTGCAGTGATCACAGAAGAGGAACAAGTGCTAGAGCAATTTAAAACAAGGTCCCTGTAATCTTATATTCATGAAGTAACACAGTAATCATTTCTACATGGCAAGAACAGTGTCAACAGTTTAAATGAAGTAAACAAGAAGAAATCACAAGAGAATCTACATAACCAAACAATAATGTCTAATTATTCCTCATTCAAGGTCTTTAACAGAATTATAATATATATATAAAAAATTACACAAAAATGATTCTTGCATACAGCTAAAAGCATGAATTTTTACATAGTAAAATACATTCAATAAAGGAGGAAGAAAGGAAGAATCAATTTTCTTGTCGCTTAGCCCTATTTTGCCTCATCTTTTTTTTCCATTACATCACATCAAGAGCGGCTCTCTGTGAATGGAAACTTGGAATCCTTCATAAGGATTTCACTTTGTTTCACAAAATTTTTACTTTTTTTAGGTGCATATTGCAAAAGATTAGCTACTATTTAAGCTTTCATCCCACTTTTAAAGAGGGGAAAGATAAAACAATCACAATCCCTGTATATTAAGAACTGGACTTTGCTCTAACAAGTGAACTATGAGAGCTTTTGACAAGGAGCCCACCCCACCATCAAGCGCTTTTTCAGTGAGTGGGATGAGAAAGAAAAGGAAGGGTCATTCAGAAAAGTGTGTGTTGCAGAAAAATCCGTGTCTGAGGGGATGTTCTAGACATCTTGCAGTCCTTGGGCTGTTACTGACGTCAGGCCTCTTCCCTCCTCTTTCACCCCAAGTACCCTCAAGCAGCTCTCTCAGCCAAAAGTCTGCCTCTAATTTTAGTTCCTACTCCTGGCGCATGTGGTGTCCTAGATCACTGAGAGCCTTGAATTAATACACTAAGACCCAGTATTAAGCTAAAGAACTGACAGCTTTATGGAATGCATTCAGCCTGAGAAGAAAGCTACCTGGGACTCCCCGAAGAATCCCAATGCCCTCTTCAATTTTTTAATAAATAAATAAATCGCTCAAACAAACAAATCCCTGCTAGTATTTTCACTACCTCAAGATTAACCAGATTGCAAGGGTACATCATGAAGAAGAAGAGATGGTCTGAAGAATACTACAGCACATCTTTAAATCGCCCTTAGGGAGTTTTATTGAAAAGCTTACAGAAATTAGCCTCCCTGTTTCATTTTCCCATACTGGTGCCTGTTTATGCAAATGCAGAAGCCATTCTTCTCCACTTTATGTTTTTTCACCTGTTGTCATGTCCACAGAAAACTGTCCACTAAAAAAGCTGAAGCAGATGAGTTAAAAAACTAGCCATATACTGTGCCTTGTTTGCTCCTGAAAATACATAGGAGTGTAGAGTTATTCTGATTTCTGGTGAACATTTATAATTTCCAATATTAGCAGATCAGTTGTTAGCAAGGACATGTGAGAAACCAAGGATGAAATGCAACTGGGCAGCTCAACTCACTCTAGCACTTTAACGGCAGTTTGCTCCATGTTATGCTTAAGGCAAAAGCCCAGGACAAAACCAACAACCAACAAAAGGAGTTCACATTAGAGAATCTGGGAAAATTTTGACGTCCGACAATGTAAGAATTATGCTTTCTTTTTCTCTTCTGTGGGTCCCATTACTTCAAAATACTGGGTCATGCATACCATATAACATCCACTGGGTACCTGCGCTCTCCCATTCAGTAACATGTCAAGCAATAAAATACTGGTAAAAATGGTAATGTAACAACGTGATCATCTCAAAAGGACTGCATTTTTTTCCTTTTCATTAGAAAGAACAGGTTATTGTCTAAACCCCTATGTCAGGTGCATTCATCTAATATTTTTATGATTAGTTGCAGAATGATTCCCAATGACAGCTTCTTAATTCCTCAGAACTCAGATAGGATTGACTTGACCAAACCTGCAAAGGAAGAATGCATTTTGCCTGGTTATGCATCCTATACCCCAAAGCTTCACAGGAGCTGTGAATCAATTAGATGACACAGCAAGAGGAAATGCATAAAAAAGACTTAAAATAATCTTCAGTGAACTGTCTCCATATTTAGTTAAACAGCATTGCTGATTAAGGCTGTACACGAGCTCAGTGTGGAATCCAGAAATGTTGCTGCTGAAAATCATTAGCGAAAGCCTGCTGTCCTCTAGTTTCATTTTCATATATATTAATTTCTCATACAAGGAAAGGGAACAATTTGGAAATACATTGCTTTATTTAAGTATAGTATATAGACATCCCAGCAAAAATACATTAATGTGCTTTAGACTTTGCAGCAAGACAGTGATCTTACAGGACTGAGTGAATGCATGGTAATGTCTACAGTTGAAACTATTTTTCTGCTTAGTTGTCGACTTATTTGCCCC